>BMAV01018378.1:50664-98015 GCA_019973955.1 Trichonephila inaurata madagascariensis
GTGGTCAGCTAGGCGAGTAGCTCGTCCATTAGGCCGCTCTGATTGTGCTGTGAGGAGATGTTGGGATCAGTGGATCCGAGAGATGTCATTTACACGAAGGTGGTGCAGGACGCCCTCAACAGACCAGTCATTGAGAAGACCACCACATCGTAAGAAATGCACGCTCACAGCCAACTACTTCATCGGCCGCCATCTAGGCACAGGTAGTATCTTCACTAGGGGCTCCTGTGTCTTCTCAAACCATACGAAAGCGCCTTGGGATCGCGGCATCCATTACGTGTGCTGCCCTTGACACCCACCCATTGACGCCTCCGTTTGGAGTGGTGCCAAGCACGAGGAAGCTGGACTGCAGTAGAATGGAACCAGGTCACTTTAGCGACGAATCCAGATTGAGTCTCAGCAGTGATGACAATCGTGTTCGTGTGTGGAGACCCCGCGGTGAACATCTCAATCCTGCCTTTGCCTTACAGCGACACACCGCTCTCACAGCTGGTGGGATGGTATGAGGTGCCAATACCTACAATACACGGTCACCCCTTGTATTGATCTGTGGCACCATGACAGCCCAGCGGTATGTCCACGACATCCTACAACCACATGTGTTGCCACTAATGTAAAGGCTCCCAGGAGCCATTTTTCAATAGATCAAAGCTCGGCCTCACACGATAAGGGTGTCACAAGAATGTCTCCGCAATGTTACTACCTTTCCTTGGCCTGGCCGATCCCCAGATTTGTCTCCAATCGAGGATATCTGGGATTATTTGGGATGGCGAGTTAGGCATCCCACGAGTTTGAACGAACTAGAGACAAAGTTACAGCAAATATGGAACGAAATGTCTCAAAACATCATACAGAACTTCTATGCTTCAATGCCCGATCGTATCGCATCGTGCATTCACGCTATATAGGCCGGGTTAAACAGGGTATTAAATCCTCCGTTCGTTTGCCTTTTGCTCTAAAATAAATGATCCTTTTTCTTTGATTTTCTAGTCATTTACTTATATCAAAGTAATCACATTACGTATCTAAAATTTCGTTTCATTTTGACGACTCCTTCTTAGTGCACTAGTTTTTTGTGCAAGAGTGTATTATTAATATTTAAAACCACTTCAACTATTTATATTATAAAAATTTACCAGAAAACTAATAACCTCAAAACTTTCCTTCTAATAGCTGCGAGAATAATGTTTTGAAATCAGCAATGTTCCTGTACTAATATTAATAATTCTGAATATGAATGCCAAAAGGATTATTAGTATTTCTGGACAAATCACCGATCTAAAAACAGCTATGTTGTTAACAGTCTTTTTCAATTTCGAACTGACACCGAAAAAGCAGACTGGAATTTTATTTTATAGTTGATGCGCTTTATTCATAATACTCTTGATAAAAAATTGAATCTTTCATGCGTAACAAATCTGTAATTCTGTTTCAATGATTCAGATTTTCCAGGCAATAAACACTAGGGAATCGCAACCAATAATGTGAGTCTAATAATTAGAATTTTGACTAGCAAAAATGCGATAGTATGTAGGAAGTATCGAAAACGTATGAAATTTCAACCGTGTGAATAACTCTGAGGAATATAGTAATGAGTACCAAATGAACGCAGGAGCGTATCATGAACGACTGTGGCAATGCAGAAATGCCCTATATTAAGGGAAGAAATAATACATTTTTGAAGCATTGTAATTGCTTTTTCATTCAGTTTTTAATACAAGTATCTTCAGTGTACCCTTCATAACCTTCATATACCTCAAAGAAGGATTCAGAAAATATTCAAACTTGTTTTAGAGTTCGATCGTGAAAGAATTACTTCATACAAAGAACGCGAAATATCTTTCCGAAAACCCAATAATCGTGGTGGTCGTAACTAAGCAACAGTGTTGCAAATTTATAGTCGAGGTATTTAAGAGGTAGTAACTCATCGAAGGCATCGATTTCAATAACTTTTCCCCGTCATTTTATGCTATATGACAAGTTTGCAGCTTGCATTTAAATGTTGGATCCCTCTGCCTAATCAGGAACAATATTACAACAATCAGGATTAGTTCAACTTCAATCAGTGTCCACACGTGCCATTATACATCACTTGGAGCTCTGTGAAACGTCTGCAAAAGGTTCATTGCTGCGATTACCTTTAATTTAAAGTCACAAACGTCTGCAATGGTACATTGAAGGGCGACCATGGATAGCCGAATGACATCCCTTTTTTTAAAAAAACGTATCATACACCTGCTTGTAACACAAAAAAAAATGGATTATTGCCTTTAAATATGGATGGGAAAGGCTTCTTAACTGATTCCTTAGCCGTCCCTCTACTGGCAATCAAAGGTGTTATGGTAGATATTGGATCTTCTTTTCTTCTTTTGTACACATTGCCGGTACAATGACCAGTGAGTGCTACATATCTCTGAGTGTTGGCAGAAGGTGTTTTCATTTACCTTTCTATATTGGCAGTGGTCTCATTTCACCAGGACGGTGTGGATTCACATGCTAGACACAATGTTCAAGACATCTTGTTACGGTCTTCTTCATCATCTTTCTACCTCGGCATGCCTTTTCTCGAATCCTGCCCCATGTAAAAAAAAAAACATGTCTGGTCGATAAGTGGAGAACACCTGGTCTTGTATACACCAGATAGTGGCATGGATTGCAATATCTTAACAAGACATCCAAAGTCTATTTCATTCAAAGTAGCAATCATTACCAGCCATAATAATAAGAATCAATACTGATTTCATCGTTTTTCTCCTGTAACAAAAGTCTCTCCTTTGAATTATTTCACCATTGCTCAGTACGTTATTTCTTTAAAAAAATTTGGTTCCATATGTTCTGTCTTTGACATGGCCACAGCAGTTAAGCGATTAAGGTCGAAAACTGGTGGCCAGCGTTGCTACTGCCGCATTGTAAGCTTGAGCTCTGTTGCCCCTAAAGTCCTCACATAGAAGCGTTGTGAAACTTCGGAGATGGAGTTCTTTCTCAGATGTTGACCTCGTCTACTTACCGAAGTTCAAAATTACTAGATCCAATACCATCATTCCTTGTGCTGCTTTCACGGCTGACGATAATAAACATTGAATCTCTTGTCTTCGGTAATGCATTTTGAAAGAAGAGGAAATGATATGTATTAGAGCGCCTATCAACCACTCAACCAAGAAGATCGAGTATATATTTTTAGTGGGTAAAGGAAAGAAAACTGATTTGAATGATAAAACTCTTCAGTACATGAAAGTTGATTTATATCATTAATTCTAAATCTTCTGGCAACACATTCTTTGTAATAATCAATTCGCTGTGGAGTTTCTTATCTTCTCAAAGGAAACGGTCGCACAAGCATATCAAATGTATTTATTTTCTCATACATAGCTGGTGGTAAATTGTTTTGATCCAAATATACAAATACAAAATAGCATTGAACATTTACATTGAAAAGTGGTTATGTAAAAGTTTTTGAAAGATAAAACAGATTTGTACACTATTTGGAAAATGTTTTGTCGAAGCATTCAATATGCATTCGTTTTTGTGTACTGAAAGGAATTTTGGGCATGTATTTTTAAAGACAATTTTATGTAATAACTGAGGGAAAAATTGGAAACGAAAGTTTTTATATGTAAATTCACTTTGCAAACTATTTGAAAAAAAAAATGAAAGAAAAGCATAATATATTTAGACAGTTTTATGATGTCTCGTGAAATATTTGAATTTATTCACTGGTCTCCTGCTACCAATACTTAGCAAAACATATTACTTCATTCAAACAAGAATATACTCGTATTAATTTATGTATTTCTCTTTACCGATTTAAATGATGTTGAATGACTTCTTGATTTGAGTATTATTGACTTCGTGAGATTTGAGAATTTGTGAGAGGTGAACTTGTATTCAACATTTCTCCTTTTTACATCTGCATCACTTCGTCATTTGAAAATGTACAATTCTTTAGTAATATACCGCCATTTTTCTTTATGCAATTCAAAAACTTTGATGTAAATTTTATGTTCTCTTAGTTTCTAATTAATTTCTCTCAAAGTCTTTGCTTCTGTTTTAAAAAGAGATAATGATTTCTATTAAATATTGTTAAGATTGTAAGGTTCCTATTTGTTATTATTATGGTCAACACAGTTTTTTTTTATCATATTTTATGTAACGTAATCTGGCAAGACCAGATCAAAGAACGCTATGCTGAAGTAAGTTTATTGTTTTGCATCATTTCAGTTTTCGCTACTGTTAAACATTATTTGCTTATTAAATAATTTATTATTCTTCTAAATTATAAAAATTATAAACTCCTTACATCTTTTTATCATATAAGATAAAAAATTTAATTTCTTTTTAATCTCCCGCTATCCCGTTTAATTAATCGGTTTTATATTTTTAAAGTACTCTACATTTTGTACGCAATTTTCTATTAACACACAAACATATATTTGTAAGGCCTTTTGACTAACTAAATTTTAAGCAAAACAAACATAATTATTTATATTTTCTATTTTTTTCAAGTTTATATTAATCAAAATTTGTTGCCAAGCTTATAGCTTGAAATTTAAGTTGTTTAATAAAAAAATAATGAATTTCATCCGCAAGCATACAATATGAGTTGTTGATTCTGATAATTATTCATAAAGTCAAGAACTTCCCAATTTATATAAGAAAGTACATTCATATTTGAAAATATTGACATCATCACTAAAATGGAGTAGTCCAAAATATTCTTCCCCGGATGAATTTTCTTCAACAAAGCCATTCTTCTCCGTTTGTACATACATTCGGCAATTTTGTATGAAACATTTATTGGAAACAAAACAAATTCATTGGATTTGAAAATAGATAATATAGTAAAAAATGCAAAAAAGTTTTACTTAAGAGTTACTTAAGTGTTACTTAATACTCAAAGTAATTAAAATTTAATAAATGTAATATTAATATTTTAGAAATTTCGAAGGAAAAGTCTTTTTTGAAGTGGTGCAAGGATAAAAATTTTTTTATAAAATGTTTTTTTTCATTTAGAACAATAAAAGAGAAGTGACTATTACAAAGATAAATGCAGGAATTGCCACGGCTATTTATAGCATGAATTTAAAAAGGAAAGAAAATAATTGTATAGTTTTAAAATTTACAGCGAAGTGAAAATTTTGTAACTTAATTCGTCTTATCGAAAGAAATCCTTTCTTGGCTCTCATTTAAGAACGTCTGCTTATGGCTTAAAGAATAATAACTTGAAATGCCCCTTAACGAGAAAATTATATTACATAAGGCAATTTAGATCGAAAAATAACTACGTAGTTATTATATTGAAGGAGCTGATGAATACCTTAAAATTCATTATGATCTCAAAAAGAGAAGTTTTGGAATATTCAAATCGCGCTCCATCAATTTAGAGCTTGCCAGAAACTCATAACAAAACATTTAAGATCAGTTAATGTGTAATTTTCAATTAAGTCTCGTGTAAAGTGGGAAGAGAAACACGCTTCCTAAATTCTCTTTAGTTTTATATTAAGGGAACGAATTCTGGAAAAATTGCTTTCGGGAGAATTAAGTCATCAACCTAAATGACGTCCAATGCTGGCAATATTTTGTGAGCTATTTGCTATTCAAGAACGTAGTAACAGATTCAATAAAAGGCGAGGAAGAACAAAATTAGCTTAAAGGCTGTAGGAGATAATTATAAAGTTGAGTTACATTACTCACGGTAAGAAGACAAAGAATTTAAAGGTATACAGAAAGAGAAGTACTGCTTTATAAGTAATTTTTTTTTCAAATTTTAAATAATTCCATGGTACTAAAAAAATGTCCTAAATGTGAAAGCGATTTCTTTTATTTGTATGCTATATAATGAATTGATATTTTTTTAATTTGAAAAAGTAATGTTCTGATATTAATTCCATTTTTCTTTATATTTATATTTATGAAATGGCTACATATATCATGTTATTGATCCACATTCACTATGCTGTACAACAGATTGTCAATTCAATTTACCAATATAATCCAGGGCGCCATACTGTGAAAACTTTTTGAAATAGTTCTGTTCTCACGATAATGCATAAAAAATTAGAGAATAGTGGTCCAGAATATAGAGATTTAGATTTTTATTATATATTAATTTTGTATCACATTCATGAAGATATTAATGGCATAAAATATAACTATTCTTTTAATATAAATGAAAGATTAAAATTATACATACAGTATATATTATGAGTGTATATTTTTAACATATTTATTAAAATAAGAAATGAACAACATCAAATGTAATTATTTCCCTTTAATGTACTTAAATAAAAAAAATGAATATTTTAATACGAAACCTGACCCTGCATCGTTCTCCTTTATGTCGAAAAATCAGGGGTATAATTGCCAGTTGCTAAAGTAGAGATGTCTGGAGAAGGCCAGGAGAGACCCAGGGCTGTTGAGTCATTGAAGAAGAAGAAGAAATACAATTTATGACTTCCAATTCGTCGCATAAATTTAAATGTTCAGTTATTAAACAACCTTCCTTTTGGACTTAAAATATTTCTCATCCGAGAAAAGATTTATTCAAAAAGATATACAAAACCAAAAGTGGAAAGCAGAGTACATGTAATTGTTTTCAAACAACTAAATCTCTCAGCAATGACATTCAAAAATTTAAAATAGCTATAAATTTATCTTTAGGGATATCTTTCAGATTATTTTCGTAGCTCCGTAGATGTTGCCTCCCATCGTTCTGAATATGTCAGTCCAATAAGTTCCATGGCAAAATTACCACTTTCCATCCACTCAAAAACTGACAAATTTGTATCGTGCAGCTTGCCACTCAGAATTGTACCCCGAACCAAGTGTGACACGCACCAATGTTTGCTGTATATCATGTCTTACAATAAAGATAAATAATTCAAACTTCCTAAACAGTCGTTTAATTATAATCGCGATGAGCTTTGAAGAATCATAATGCAAGTTAATATAAATGTCATTGTATTGTATACTCACACATAAAATGCAAAAAATGTCCCGTAAAATAATTTATACATTTTTAAGTTATTATAATTATTTATCATATATATATATATATATATATTCAGATATTTACAGTACTCATCTTCCTTAACATAAAAACAATTGTAAAATTATCATAGAATTTTGCTTCTTTAGAGATGGAATATGTAATTTGACACATAGAACGATAAGTAAAGACATTAGAAGAGAAAATACGGGTCTCAAAATAATATATAATTTTTCCCTTCAAGCAATATGCGCTCCTTTGATCGTGAAGAGTTACATCAATAATAAGAAGAAATTCTAAAGCTTAATTTTTTTATAATATGATATGAAGGATTATCATATTTTTTGCTTTACAGTAACATTTGATAAGCAAGGGTCATTTAAGTATAAGAATATATGAAAAATATCATAAAAAAAAAAAAAAACCCAGAAGCATACAGCAGATTTTTTTTCATCATCAAAAGCAGTTGAACCCGATTGTGATTTTAAACACCTTAACTGGTTTGCCCGTACATAGTACGGGCTACCAAATGCTAGCCGTAGAGGGCTTGCCCGTACGCTCCTGCTCCTAAAACTTTTAATATTTCGACCTAATTTTCAATCGGAATTTTTAGCGTGTTCCCACTTTTAATACAATATTAATATATTAAATTCAATAATAATACAAGTTGATTCTAAAGCTACTATAAGACTTTATTTAAAAACCGTACAAATTATTAAGATAAGTATTACATATTGCATATAGTTTTATATATAACAAGCCCATGGGGTAACTAATAATCATTAAACTTGTTTTTAACTTAGTGTTGTTAAGTTAATTACTAAATGCATTGTGCAATACTGATAAATTTATAAGTGTATTATATATACACTGCTGGCCACCGTAAATGTAAAACCAAGAAAGACAAGAGATAGCACAACAAAATTTATTTTGTAGATAACATGTTTTTTTTGATTAAGTATAAAATGATTAAATTTATAGCCTTTTGTGAAGTGCGGTTCCTGCCAGATTCAGTAGCCAAAGTAGCCGATATTGTTGGAGATCACCGCTGCCACACGCCTCGGCATTGATTCAAAGAGATTTTGGATGTGTTCTTGGAGTACAGCAGACTAGGCAGCTTCCACACGTTGCCAAAGTTAAACTGGTGTGGCAGCTGGAGGTGTAATCTGGGTCAATCTTTGAGCAACTATGGACCACATGTTTTCTATCGGTGAAAAATCCAGAGAGCGAGCCGGCAGGGAAGCAATTCAATCTCTTGATTGACGAAGAACCTTTGGACAATGCATGTCACGTGTGGTCGCGCATTATCCAGTTGAAATATGGCTGTGGCCAAGCCCTGAAGGTAAAGAAGGACAATAGGCTCCAACACCTCGGAGATGTAGCCTTGGCTGTTTAAAGTACCGGCAATGCGTACTAGAGGAGTGTGAGTGATATCCAATACCACTCCATACCATAATACCCGGTGCAGGACCAGTGTGACTGTGCATAACGCAGCTGTTCAACATCCTCTCTCCACGGTGTCTCCAGACTCGAATCCGACCATCGTGGAGTTGCAGACAGATGCATGACTCGTCAGTAAAGAAAACTTCATTCCATTCTGCCACCCACATCCTGCTTACATCACACCATTGGCAATGGAAACGTCTGTGGTTCTGCGTCAAGGGCAGACCAGGCAATGGACGTCTTGCGGACAGACCACTGTGCTGTAAACGGCGTCGAATGGTACGCGCAGACACTTAATGATGCGTTACAGACTCAATGTGCTGTGCTATGGTTCGTGATGTGACTGAGCGATCCGTCACTGCCATGCGCACAATTTGCCTGTTCTCACGTGAAGTGGTGCACGGAGGTGGATGCGATCGATCCCGTCGGTCCGTCTTACCCTCCTGCATCCAACGGTCACATATCCGCATTACAGTTTTTTGGTTTCGTCCAACACGACTACCGATTTCCCTGAAAGATAATTCACAATCTCAGTAGGCCACTATCCTTCCTCTGTCGAACTCGGATACTTGATCAAAAGCTGATCGCTGTTTTCTACGAGGCATAACTGATCCTTTTTTGAAAAAACCACAAGAAAAACATAATTGCCGTACTTGAAATCGTCGAAATCTCCAAGCCTTAAATAGCGCTTTGAGGTGGCGCCACAGGCGTGCATGATGTGTTGATGGGTGTCTGCGCTGAAATTCTAATTATTTGCATATCTCATCTCCACTAATGCATGTTGTAAATTTCATGTTATTTGCATGCTTCCTTCAGGGTGTTGCAGTTACGGTGGCCAGCAGTGTATATTAGTGTACATATGTATTTTATTTTTTATTATGTCTTCCTTTCAGAGCAAATTAATAATTTTTTTACGTAATCTGTTTTTTTTTTTTTTTTTACTTTTCTATATGTTTGCGAACCCTATGTAGGACTATCCCTTTCTCTTGTGAGCGCGCCTCATAGTTTGAGAAACTATGATATTTTATTCTTTCTATCTTTGATTTGAACATGTTTTGAATTCTTATAGCGATATTATTAGTGCTAGTGCGTTTTTAAGGGATATAGTTTATCCATGGTACTGAAACATTTCACCTTCGGGATTTTCTTTGTAGTGAAGGCGAGAATTTTTCATTGAAAACAGGAATTTAAATTCTTGAAAATCTTTCCCCGTTCATCCAAATTGGCACTATGAGTTAGAGCAGTGCTTCTCAAATTTTCTACATTTGCGACCGTTTTTAATCATAATTTCCATTGCCCCCCCTCCGTACACTAAAAATGTATATAATTCAATAACGTATTTTGACGTACGTGCTCGCACTAAAGCTACCATACGACTTTAATTATAAACCGTACAAATTATCGAGATGTAGTAAAAAATTTTTTTTTTAACTTTGTATATGACAAACCCATGGGAGTCATTCTATTAATTATTTAACTTGTACTACTTAGTATTGATAAATTAACTATCAAATATATTAAGCAGTACTGATGCATTTATAAGTATATTATATTATTATAGATGTGTATTCTGTTTCTTATTATGTCAGAATGTATTCTGTAAATTAAATACAAAATTTAATATTATTTTAATACTCAAATTTAATTCCTTTCAATAAATTAATAATTTTTAAAAATCGTTTATTTTCATCTTTTTGATATGCTTGCGCCTTTCATAAAGGGTTATCAAACCCCCAAGGGGGGCGCATCTCACAGTTTGAGAAATGCTGAGTTAGAGCAACTCTTTTTCGTAACCGAGCGTCATTACTCTAAATAAAGTATAATGAAATATATATATTGAGTGGAGATTTTATAGCCAGGATAGTATTCCTTGAATTGTAGTCGCTTATTCTTGATTTATTGTCCTGAAAAATATAATTGTTATTAGATTTTATAACAGGATTTCTCTTTGGCAAATTCAGAGGTTGAATCGCATCACAAATAAGTACCCATTTTTTATTATTCAATTTGTCTTGACAGCACATTGCGTAGTTAGATTTAACATTAAATGAATAAAAGGGAATTATTGTGAATATCTATTGGTCTATACTTATTGACGTCTCAATCCTAACTGAGTTTGGAACTTTAAAGGACCACAACGATCAACAACATCTCCACGTCAACCAACCCGAGGAGGAGATACCAAGCCAAAGCCTTTTGTTATTGTTAGTCCGTAATATTTCTGATGTTTTAAAGGTAAATATTGTCAATAACTTGAATCCCGTGTTTCACTTCTTGAGAAACTGATAGTAATCTTGAGGGCGCTGCATGAAATCAAGGTTTTGACACATTGATTTAATCCTCAGACACAAATAATATTTGTGTTGGGATTTTGTGATGTCTTGATACTCATATTTTATACTAGTTTTCCTTAAAATAGTTTTTGGTGATTACTTAGAAAATATTTTGTTAAATATTTTAGTTCCCTAAAATGAAGTATACAATAACTAAAATAAAAATAAACATCAAATGTTGAGAAATGTTTGTCTTAAAACTTTATTTTTTTTCTTTAGATATATACATAAATATTCACATTCTAATGTAGCCTATTTAATTTAAAAGGGACAGAAGAGTTGTAAGACATTACTTTAAATATTCAGCAAACATTTTCTTTTCATTCTACTGCATTTCCTTTTGAGAAATATGCATTTGAAAGCATATTCAGTCTCAGAAAAAAGAATTAATTTCTTACTTTTAATATGAAGAAGTAATACAAGAAAGTGTATTATTTTCATAAAGAATGTATATTTACATTTATATCTGCATTAAGCAACTTGAAAAGCTCGTTTTTTAAAAAGATTTATTCAATATCCCCAAAGAGAAATATATAAAAAGCTTGTTTTAAGATAGAGCGAAATCTACAATGCTCGCTTAAGACATTTATGACATTTTTTTTTTTTTTTTTGAATATATATATATTTAGCTTTTCAAAATTCATTTGGAGCAAAATCATTTATTAAGTATGTAATTATTTGATGAAGTAAAAGAGGAAAATTTAAATAATCAATTATCCAGGGATGTAAAAAAGTATGTGTTTTTTAAACGGTGACATTTATTACAAAAGTTTTAATTAATCTGATTTCTTTTCAAGAAAATTCATTTTTTAAATAATTTTCAAGATGTTTAAAAAAATTGTTAAAACTTAATAGTTTAAATTAATTTAGATTTAATCTTTCTTCTCTTCTCAATTTTTAATAGCATTTCTTTGCGAGATAAAAAAAACGAATCTCATCCCAATTTGAGGAAATTAACTGGAGTTTTCTGGTTTTTTTATGAAATATCAGACTGATAATTATTTATAAAACTCAATTTTCCTTTGTATTTAAAATTCTGGAAAGAAATTCATTATAAGTAATTAGCTGTAATATAAAATTTATTCAGTTGGACATGTGATAAAATATTTAACCCTAATGTTTTTTTTCGAACTTTCAATTATTTATAAACGCATTAAGGAGAAATCTATAAAATATTTGATTGGATGAATATGAAATTGTGCTGCAAAAGAGGATTAAACCAATCAATTTGATTTTTAAAAATGTTTTCAATTTATTTATATAACTTCTTTCCAAATTAATTTTATTATATTACTTTTTAAGTACTCAGTTAACTTTTATCATACATGAAAATAAATTTTTGTTGCGTTTTGTATTAAATACTTAAAGGCACGTATATACATGTGGAATTTGAGTTTGTTTCTTGTTTCAAAGATGAACTCATTAATGGAAAATAATGACATTTGTATATTGACGAACACAGGTACAGTTCAAAACACAAAAAGAAAGAAGACAAGCCAGTTCATACAAATAAGTATGACTCTTGCAATAAATAGGATTTTGGTCAGGTTAGTGCAGTTCAAATATTCCGAGGATTGGTCATCGTGCTCAGAGCAATGATATCTGAAACTAATGACTGAAATTCGTCTACCAGTCTCGGATCACACTTTAAGTTTATGCTACCTGTTAGCGAGAGATTACTTTGTTCTTGTTTTCTTCTGAAAAAAATGTGACATTTCTAAGCCATTTTCAAGGTTCACTGCTGGTGAACTAATATGTAAATTTTCCTTCAGAATAAAGTTGTTGATAATATAAGATATTTGAGATAGAAAAAGGAATAATTGTGAAGGAAAAAATAAAGAAAAAAAAGAAAGACAGCTCAAGTTGAATAATGAAATTAGAAACTTAAGTATTTGTATATTTTAACCTTTTATCAACCGACAGTACTTATAAGTGCCACTTGCTTTAAAATTACATATAATAACCCTTTTTACGAATATTCTGACGATCCTTGCAGGAATATTCTTTGAAATCCACCCAAGATACACGGCAGCATGGCTTCTATGAGCCGGGGAAGGCGAATAGTTTTATAACAGAAATTGCGTTTAAAGCTGACGGTGTTTCCAGTGTATTGCGAAGATTATCATTTTTGTCCTGAAAAAATAGTTAATGTCAAAATGTAAGTGTCTTATTTTTTTGTATGTTATTGAAGACCTTAGAAAACGATTTGGCTGTTTATTTAAAGTGAACAGTGTACATAATTAATTTTACAGTTGAATATCTTTAATTAATTAATTAGCTCTAACGGATTAAATTTCCCAAAGTTAAGTATTTAGTTTATGTTTATCCCTTAATTCGTAGTGATAAAAAAAAATATTGCATGAAAAAAATTGCAGTAAATCTTAATGCTGTAGATAAAGGGTTAAGGCAGCGTTTGTCAAACTGTGGGGTGTGCTCCCCTAGAGGGGGCGTAATATTCTAGGAGGGGGCGCGAGCATATTGAAAAGTTGAAAACAAAAGATAATTTTAAATAATTATTAATTTACTGAAAGTAAAAAGCAAAATACATTATGACTTAATGAAAAATAAAAATAAAAAAAACATTTATACTGATGTAATACTCTTATAAATATTTCAGTACTGCACAACGTTTTTTTATTATTAATTTAACTATACTAAGTTAAGAATAAGTTTAATAATTAGCAGTGACTGATAATTAGTGATTCCACGCGCTTTCCATTTATAAAATTATATGCAAACATTAACACTTATCTTGATAATCTCTCTCTGAACAGTTTATAATTAATCCCTTAACTACCGATTAAAAGTTACGCGATTCGCTCCCCATTGCCACCGTTTTGCATGTTTGCAAACGTATGTAACGTTTTGGGGAGGAGGAGACAGAGGGAATAAATAAGAAAATAGCCTGAAATAAGTAAATCCTTCGCAAGCACTGTGAAATTCATTTTATCATTCCAAAGCCTTCGGAATAATTTTATAGATAGCAGTGAACAAAAAAGATCGTACTTCGGAAAGACGTATAAATACGCCTAAGCACAATTTACGATTGGCTGAGCGAAACGTTTATATACACCTGCGGTACTTAAGAGATTAAAGTCATGTTACAGATTTAGTGTCAAAGTATCGTATTATCGAATTCAATACATTGTTATTGTATGGAGGGGGCACGATGAAAATTATAATTGAATATTGGGTCGCGAGTATTGAAAGTTTGAGAAGAAATGGGTTAAGGAACAGTGTTCAGTTCATCGTGCTGTTCTGATTTTAAAAATAGCAGAAAAAACAATTTTACTTTAGTGTTCCTTTGCCACAAAATATATTTTTTGACATTATTAATTACATAGCAAAGCTCCATACGAAAGTTTTTATAACTGTATATTGATTTTAATGTTAAAACATAATTAACTGAGTCAGGAATAACACTCAGTATCATTAAATAACAAATAAAAGATTTGTGATTTATTAAAACAGAGGAAAGAGCATTTTATAACTAATCTCAGATTAGTTGTAATTGCCCAAAATAATATCAGTGGACAGGAACTTATCATTTTCTATAATAAGCGCAAAATTTAACATCTATTTCATTTTCCACAACTTATTAGCTGCTATAAGTCTTTTCTTGAACCGTACTCTCTTATGTTACAACTAGACACTATACGTTCAATCATTCAATTTTAATGGATATAATTTATTTAAAAAACGCACAGCACACGTTTAAGCATACTCTATAATGTATGAACATCTCTAGGAGGTGATAATTCCTCCTTTTAGAAAGAAAGTGAAACAAACTAAGATTAATTTTAGCCATTTTGGATATGAAGATAAATGTAGCAGTTCAGATTTTCTACCCCCTCCCCTTGACGAAGACAATAGGGGACAGACGGAAAATAGGATATAAATGGATATAAATGTTCGTATGTAGATAACGATTTTTTTTTCTTTTTTACTTTCTTTGCTGATTTGAATTGGAATTTTAATCGTTAATTCGATTTGTAAAGACAGCCCAGTAAATCAACTGGTGTATTTGTGTTTGTAACTTTTCTGTTGTGTGAATTGAATGAAAGTGCTTTCTTAATAACATCAAATGTATCTTATTTTCTAGAGTTCACACTCTAACCATTTTCTTGTTTAATGTAACTGAAATAAATCTAATATAAATCTTCCCACTTTCATTTGCCAGAGGGATTCATTGCGTTTCATTGTTTTTCAAACTCTTAAGGTATCCGACTACGTTAAGAACCATGATTTTGCAAAAGCGTATAAATGGGTAATAATTATAATATTTAGTGTCACTTAGATTAGAAAAGGTATACAAAATTGTTTTAAGAATACTATTACAATAAAAAATTATTTAAGTACAATATTTTGACAAAAAATAAACATAGAATGACCCACTTTCAAAATATTCTCCTTTTGTGAAAAATGTTTCTATTATAATAATATTTTTCCTGTATGTAGCTCAGATCTCTGTACAGAGGCTGAACTGGAATTTTTGAAATATATAACTTAGAAATGGGTTTATCCATGTTTTACGTCAACAGAGGGGAGAAATTTTAAGAAAAAAATGCCGATAATTATTTTAATGGGTTGTAACTCTGAAAATAATGTGACTTTTTCAAAAATCACAGTTGAGTCTCTGTACAGAGGTCTGAGCTATATACAGGCAAAATATTATGATAATAGAAGCATTTTTCACACAAAGAGAACATTTTGAAAAAAGGTTATTCGAAGTAAATTTTTTGCCAAAATATTGTATTTAAATAAATGTTTTTGTTAAAATGTCCTTAAAACAATTTTATACATGTATTCTAATCTAAGTGACACTAAATATCATAAAAAGTATCCATTTTTGCTCTTTTTTAAAATCACGGTTCCGAACGTAGTCGGATACCTTAAACATATTGTTATTTGAGTGTGTTAAACTTAATCATAAAATAATGAATCAAATACTCTTTTAACAAAAATTAATACCGTTTTTTGTAAATATTCTATATTTGTTTTGAATTTCAATATAAGTATTTTCCGTAGGGGCAGGGTTCGAATCCCGGGTATGTTTGTGTTGTAATCCTTCTCTTCTTTGTGATGTGTGCTTTATGCTTACTTCTATGTAAGCCCCCGTGTGATAGTTTGTGGTACACGGGGTTATAAATTTTCTCAATAAAAAAAAATATACGGAATTGCTATTTTCTTTTATAAATTGAAAACGCTAGAAAGAAAGTGTAGCTGTTGAAAATAAATTTGCTTATAATTTGTTTACTGATTGCTAGACAATTTCTTAAGCTGATTGTGCATTAAGAAGCTAGGATAAATATACGTTTTAGAACGTTTTACTCTAGCTGATTTGCAATAGTCTTTTACTTATTTTATGATAAATTGCAAATATTAGTTTTTATAATATTGAAACATTTGTTGTAGAAGCTTCATGATTTTATCTAGGCTTAATTATAACTATATGTAAGTGGTTTTTTTAATGATTTTGAGGCAGATGTAGATACTGTAAATCCTTTAAGGTATCCGACTACGTTCAGAACCTTGAGTTTAAAAAAGCGTATAAATAGCGCAGACCTTTGTACAGAGGCTCTACTAAGATTTTTGAAAAATTTAAATTATTTTCAGAGTTACAACCATTTGAAATAATTATAGACGTATTTTCTTAAAATTTCTCCCTTTTTTTTTCGTAAAACATGGATAAACCGACTTCCAAGATATGCATTTCAAAACTTCTAGTTGAGCCTCTGTACAGAGGTCAGAGCTGAATTCAGGCAAAATATTAATACAATAGAAGCATTTTTTTACAAAAAGGAGAACATTTGGAAAAAAAGGTTATTCTAAGTTAATTTTTTGCCAAAATATTGTATTTGAATAATTTTTTTTGTCAAAATGTCCTCAAAACAATTTTATACATGCATTCTAATCTAACTGACACTAAATATCCTGAATATTATCCATTTACACGCTTTTGAAAAATCACGGTTCCGAACGTTGTTGGATACCTTAAATGCCTTTATTACGAAATTTAAGTATTTTTTAATATATTGACCTTCAAAATCTGATCTACTAGCTGATTCCCTATCTGCTTTGCTAGCTTTTGAAAACAAATTAAGAAGGTAGGATGAGGAGAATTAAATACCGTTAGAGGAGTTCCCCTTCAGTGGTTATAGAAGTCTCCAGTATTTGTTGCCAAGGATCTCTAACTTCAATGCAGAGAGAAAAATGTCTGGAATCTTCAACATGTCACCTGATTCATCTTGAAATAAATTAATATTCCCGGAAACGAACCAGAGTTTGTATTAATGTAGTGAGAGGACGAATCAAGAGACACATAGACTCAAAACCTTTTATTTAATCTAAGCACGATATATTAGCAGTAAATATTCAATAAAATTGGACTAAACCTCTACAATTGTAATCAAAAATAAATATTGTCTTAACTTATAAAAAAAAGTTTTGAATTACAGGCATGCATGTTCTAACTCCAGAATAAGTTCTGACACAATCTTCATGTAAATTTCTGAGCCACAATAATTCTCTAATTCCAATGATTTTTAAGTGAATCTTACTCTTTATAATCACAAAAGCCTCTCCTGGCAATGAAAGTCTCGAAATACTTTCTTTTTCCATTTCATTTCTTTGAAAAAGAATCTTAACTAGTAGTTCCTGTACTGCCCCTCTCTATATATAGGAGAGGTTATTGCTGCATGAAGCCGCGGTATTCATTTGTATAAATCTTTATACCCAAAATTAAAGTTGTTAAGTTTTAAAAGCAAAAATCTTCTTTATTAGACATAGAGAGACGAGGTAGTATAAAGTGGTAATAGCACCACCTACACTGGCAACACAAAATTAGAGAACAATAAAAAAAAATAGAGGCAAAGATGATGAAATGAAGCACTCAAAAAATGTAGACTTATTATTTTTTATAATGTTAGTTAAGGTTTTTAAATTTGTGATCACTGTTCATAAAAATTCACGACTAATAGATGTATATCTAAAATTGTCTGATGGTTGTCACTCGCTAAACAATGATGTGTCAAACATATAACATAATTGTAATTCATTGTGTGCTTATTATTATGCATAATATTTGTAATTAAAATAGGCATTTCTTAATTTTGTTTTTGGGTCATATTTTCCAAATTATATGTAAAACCTGATCAACTTAAATGACGGAAAAAACAAATGAAATGCAAAGTGTTTACAAAATCTGGCTGACTATAAGAAATTCTGATTAAATTATTATTAATAATGTTTAATGCAAAAATTATTGTTTAATAAAATAGTATAATTTAAATATAATCTTGAAATTGCCTATAAAAGAGTTTTGAAATACGTTTTACGGAGTTTTTATCCTATGATAATATTTAATTTACCCGGCATCACTCGGGCGACAAAACCAACCGACAGTTCTCGCGCAGGGTATCTCATACCCAAGGGTGTTTACATTCTGTTTTTACCGTAAAATTTGCGTACAAAAATTTGAAAGGAAGAAAAGTAGGAAATGCAATATGTTTATTACAGTTTTCACACGTAAATTTAGTTTTTCTATTCTTTTCATAAGGACATTCAGTACAATGTTCAATCTCATCGTTAGTGAGTTCGATGTTTGCACTGGATCTTAATTTTTTTTAATCTGTCTCTTTTAAAAAAAAAACTAAACATATATGAGTAAACTTCTCTATTCTTTAAATTAAAAAAAAATTTGGATTTTTTTATTTTTTTTTAATTTTTTCTTATTGTTTCATTAATAGTTTTTCTGCAAAAGTTCATCTGAAAGTGGATAAGATGTGTACCTGTTGTCTCCTTTAAAATTACGTTCTTCCCAAATCTTTTTGTGTCTCAACATATAAAGCATTTATTTTCAACAGTGTCTCTCTCTTCTAAATCTGGATCGATTTCTGTGGAGGAAACATACTTGCTGTATACCCTGCATTATTTGATTATTCATCATCAGAACCGTGAAGAGAATTTCTTCATCCGAAAATACTGTTGTGCTACATCTCTCTATTAAATACTGTATCTATTAAATTACTTACATATCATATTTCTTTATCATAACTACAATAACACGCCATAGCATAAGAAAGATTTAAATCGTGATCATGCATTCAGAGCTGTAACGGCGAATCACACGCAGGATATGTCATACCCGAAGAGGTGGTATCCAAAAATATGTATTTAGAATTCACCTATAAGCTAAGGCCCCTCAAAGGATATCACCTTAAAGTCAGCTACACGAGAAATTATCCATTTTGCAAAAAGTTTTAGAAGGAGCCTTGAAAAAAGTTAGACTGTGGTTATGATATACCTTGCACTAGAAGTGCCGGGTTAAAATCCTGTTTATGTACAAAGAAGTGGTTTACATTATATATAATACTCGCTATACTATTTAAAACTCTGTAAATAATATTATCTATAGCACAAAAGTTTAAAAATTAAAATAAATAAATTATTTTACATTACTAATATATATAAAAATATTTTTTTATATATTTAAGTTCTTAGAAGTGCTCCGTATTTAATTTACCGCACAATCTAGATTTTCTTAAAAATTTTTTTAAAAAACTTAAAAAAAGAAAAGGTTAAAAAAAAGTGCAAAATTTCAAAAATTATGCCACTGATAAAAAATCAATTCCTTATGGCACCTTTGTTATTACTCTGAAATTACTTAGCCAGTAACTGTTATTAAAACTCTTTCCATGCAGTATATTTAAAATTTCTCCGTATACAAATTAAAAAATTAAAAAAAAAAAAAGATCCAGTATCATGTTTTAGAATCCAATTATCTAATCATAAGAAAAGAAATATCTTTCAATCTCTTTATCAAAAAGCTAGAATTAAGCTCTTTCTTGTAAAGAGACATAACTCCCTAATCCTTTTTATTTTATGGATGAGAATGACCCAGAAAATCTTTCTCGTCAAGGTCACCTGATCCCATTTTCATCCGGAAGAAATTCCAACAACATATGAGCCTCTCACTCATCAATCTACTTTTAGGGAAGAAAAGACCCAAGTAAGAACTGTTAAGCGTGACGCTGTAACATTGGAACTTACGTGATGTTTTGGTGTATGAGGTTTAGCTCCTGCCGTGATTGATGGTATATCTAGAGGCTATCAGTTTACTAAACGGCTAGATGAACAATTGTTTGAAAGGATTTCAGGGAAGGAAGAGCATTTGCACGTTTGTGAGCGTTGTTCAAGATTTATAGATGTTTTATTAGGGTTAGTTTCGATAAAAATGAATGAGAGCGAGGATTTGTTGTATTGAATAAGCGTGTTCCCGAAAAAAATCTTTATTACTATTTATTGCCATGTACTGATAAGATAAAGTATGTTTGTGCATGTATGTACAATGTCACAAAAAACTTGAAAGCCTCAGAGGTGTGAAATCTCGCTCGCTGAAAGTGTTAGTCGATATGGTTTGCAATATTTTTTTTCTTAAATTTGCTTTACAATTTTGAAAAGAAATAACTTTTTTGTGTAACTCTTTTGTGATAGTCTTCATCATCTCTAAATGTGATTTGTTCCTACAATAGTTTCTTAAAAAATTTCCATACTTTTGTTACTATTACACTTATTATTATTATTTTTATTTTCTTATTTGTTCTTTGAGGAAATTAAAATTGTATACCGAATAAATTATCTTAAAGTGTGTTCTATCAGCAGTTTCATTTTAATTTTGGTTTCCGGATATGTGCTTAATGCTTTTTTTTAGCGTGATGTAATTTCTCAAATCTATTAAATAATTCTAATTTTTTTAAAAAAAATTATTCATCCCCAACCGAATTACTTCAAATTTACATGCTATGTAGAATAGGGTTTCTTTCCCGGGATCCCGGGCTTCCAAGACAGCCTAAGATTTCTATACTTTTTCTATTCCCGGGAATTGTGGAATTGACATTTCATCTTAAATTTTTAGTTTCAAAATTAGTAAATAAGTTTAAGGGGGTAAAGTTGATTCAAATAGTTTGGGAGTATATTATGTCATATACATAATAGACATTCTTATGGCTGTTTTCAGCTAATGTTAAAGAATAGGACCCAAATTCGGAATATTTTTTTCAGATATAAAAGTACTCAAACATTAATACTATATTCTGGCCTCACTATCCGGTAAATAATCACATATTTTATCACATTACTCCTTTTTATTCGAGTTTTGAAACATTTTTTCTTTTATAAAATGTGTTTCGCATTTTTTTCTCCTATACCGCAAGGCTAAATGAGCTATTCCTTTACATGTTAAAAAGAGAAACGAATTATTTATGAAATATTTTCAAATTTTAAAAATACTACATTTTAAACAAATCCATAAGTTACAAAGTTGCAATTTTTTATAAAGATTGAGGCATTTTTTCTGTCTGAAGATGTCTTTCGCGTTAAGTTCTCAATCTTGTGCATACAGCTGAAACAGCCTCAAACTAAACTAAACTCAGTGGCGCAAAAGCCCATAGTGGGCCAAAATCTACTGTGCCCATCTCAGTTTTCTTGACTTTGCGCGCTGAGGTGCATTATCAAACATTCCAGTCAGTCTGACGCGTGATCCCAGTGTATAGTTCCTGAGAGAGCTTGGTACTTATTATATGCCCATTGAAGGGATGAAAGCTTGAAATGGACCATCGTCCTAATGTTAAAAAAGACATTTTTAAGGAACAATTTTAAAACCTCTACTGAGTAAAAATCAGCAATTATTTTACCGATTATTGTTTTAACTATATTCAGTTGAGTTGAAATATTCATCACTATAGCTTGTATTAATGGCATCTTCCTATTTTCTAATATCCTTTCGTCTTCTTATAACGGGTCTGTCCACGATTCTACTAAAAATTCTCTTGGGTAAAATTATAATCTTTTTAACTGTGATTTCAGTTGAAAAACTCTTTCAGTGAAGAAGACGGGTTGGATGCAAATTAGAACTTCAATTTAAGTGTTTGTAGTAAAGAAGAGAGATAAATGGTTGAAACTGGATATAGAAGCGTGAATAAGATAACGACCGAAGGTAGTATAGTTAGTCAAGCTATCCAAAGGTAATCCAAGTAGTGGGGTCAAGTGCGTTGGAGTAATAAGATAAGTGTGCTTATTTCCATGATATTTAAATTAATCAAATGGGATTGTTCCTCGGGCTTAATAAGTGCATTCTCCCCGTAAGTTGTCTAGTGTTATTAAGTGAAAGATATAATAAAAGTGTGTTAGAATTACTATGGCTGGTCTGTACTCGGACCCCCCCTCCCAACACAAGTGTCCACCTGGACATTGCATCCTTTTTCCACTTGTTTCTTTCTTTCTTTCTTTTTTTTTTTACAAAATGTCTTATTTACTTTTCATAATATCTCTCTATCAGACTTCTCTGTTGCCCTATCTGGGTAAAAAAATTGACAAATTCCTACTGTTGAAAAAATATGATACGACCAATAGTGAATCCATAATCAATTAGTGTTATAATCCGTTTAGAATTTCAGTTTCTTGGCTGTATCAGAAACATTATAATTTTCATAGGATTCAACTTCTTTTATTGAATGGGAGTGCAATCCGCAAATCTTCTGTTTTTTTTTTAAAAAAATGTGATTGATTAATCTTGGCAATGATGACCAGAAACAGAAATGCATCACCTATATCTCAGAAATCACCAACAAATGTAGCAAAATTTCAAAATACTAGCAAGGGCAAATTTGAGAATTTTCAAACAAGAAAAAAACGTGTTTCAAATAGAAAACCAGCATCAAATTTATTTCATTTCTTCTACTGAAATTTGCATTTCAAAATATTTTAAATAATAAGGAAAAAAGGAGAGAGACAGTGTTTATTAACGCCACACCATACAGTACCACGAGGTCCATTAATAATGGATCTCGTAATTTTGAGTCTCGGGGGAACGCGAATGGGAGGATTTTGAGCTTTGATTGATTTAACGTGCATCACCCCCTCTACACGTTGGGTCTTCAGTAGAACTAGGGCTCGAGCTAAGTGCACGTGACCACGAGTTTATGAACATAATCACTAGATTACCATGGTCAAAATAGCAAAAATAGAGTAGAATAGTGCATTGCAAAGAAAAGCTGGCTCTGATATGATCGAGCGTGATATTCCGACTCTGAATGTTGGTAAGATGTGTTTTCAAAACTTTCACAAATACACACAAATACGCAAATACTTCTTCTGCACGTAAAATGATAATTGTAACACCATTTGAAGAGCAAAAGTTTAGATGCTACAAAAGTGTAAACACTAGAAAATGTAGTTTATTTGGGAAGGGTAAATTGAAACTGTCGTCTTAATTTGTAAAACTATCCCTTAAAACATATGCAAATGGATTCACTTGAAATCATGCTTATTTTGAAAATAACAATAGTATAAGAATTTTAAAGTGTTGGTATTATTTGGAAATAAACTTGCATTCAATTACAATTTTAATCATCAAAAATGCACAAAAGGTGAATTATTTATTTATTTTTTAATACAAAGAAATATCATTACACTATTTTTATTGGAAAGTGATATGATAAATCCAGCCAAGAAAAACTTTTAAAATTTATTAGTCAAATTATAATATTTGAATAAATATAAGGAAAATATAAGAACATAATAGGAAAAAATTGGTTTTGTTTATACAGGTTATTCTGATAAGTATATAAATGATTCTGAGTATTAAAGAAATATATAAGAATTTATACAAATGCAATTACAAAACAAAATTGGTTTCTATGAGTATGTTTAACCATTGGTTTTGGTAAATAGTTTTTATACAAAAATTTTTATATTAAAAAACAGAAAAAGACTATATATACATTTGTAGACAGAAAAAAATCTTAATATTTTGAAATTTTTTTATTAATTCTCATTTAATGAATCGCAATATTTTATTTGCACGAAAGTTTGACTAATTTACATAACTTTTCATTGGCTATGTCCAAATAGCAATTATTTTATATAGTGTGAACAAATATTACAAAAAGATATATTTAGAAAAAAACTGCATTCAAAAGTATTTATTTAAAAAAAAATATTAAATCCTTTTACTCTATATATTCATTTTTGATACCGTTAAGTAAATTAAAAAAAAAAGACTTTGATATACAAATATATTTGTCTCTGATTTGACGTAAGTTAGAATGAAAAATAATTTTAACAAAACTAATTTATTTTCAGAAATAAAAATCCATTGCAAATAAAATCTTTGAAATCTTATCTGTTTTAACAGTTAATGTTATTATCTAAATCTGTTAAATATATTAAATTTCTAAGAAAAGAATTCTTATACTGAACACATTGCAACTACAACGTATTTCTTTCTTTTTCCCTAATTGAGTTCAAATATAACTCTATATTACCTTTATTATTAAAATTACAATCAATTTAGTTTAGTACTTAAAATTTTATTTAAAAACAAATGCTTGAATGAATAAATAAGATTTTGCAAAATAAACTAATATTTGTTAAGTTTATATCAGGAAGGTAATTTTATTTTCATTCACTGAATCTACTCTTATATATATCAAGTTTTTATCAAAATGGGTTGTAATTCAACACTTTTTTAACTAACTTACCAAAATAGTAACTCTAGTAAAAAAAAAACTTTAATTTTGTTAATATTTTTTTCAGTAGTGTTCTTTAACAACAACAAAAATGGAATATGCATATCGTGAGATAATTATGGGCATAATAGTAACTTTCTGTAAAAAAAAGCTACAGGTTTATGAAGTTGTAATCCTACGTTTCTGGAGAATCTACAGCCCCCATTTTTTAAATATGTAGTTAATGGAAAACAAGTAAGAAGCTATTTAAACTAATTCATCCGTCACTAATCCCAGGAGAGAAGCACATGGAAGCTTTTTTTTTTCAGTAAAACATCTTTTTTTTAACAAGATAAGTCCATTAAAAGTTTTAATTTAAAATAATGAAAAAAAAAACAATGTCTTTTTTTCTGGGCAAAACGTCTTGTACTTATACTTATTTTTTAGCTTTTTCATTCGTAATGCATTGCCGGCATTGAGATAAGCATTGCTTTTCTTACTTTTAATTAATGCATTAGTTAGATTACTGTAGTATGTATAAATCATGATAAATATTTTAAAAAAATGTGTTTGCAGTAAATAATTACAGCATCTTTTTGCATTTGAAAAACCAAAATAAGCAATCGTTTAAATATTATAATAAGCATTTCTATTTAATGATATGTTACATTATTGAAAATTATATTATATCATACAAAATTGCCATATATGTTAAGGCAGTGTTTCTTAAAGTGTGGGGCGTGCCCCCTTGAGGGCCTGAGCATATTGAAAGGTCGAAGAAAAAATATTATTTAAAAAGAATTATTAATTTATTGAAAAGAAACAAAACAAAATACATTCCAAACTATAAAAAGTAACGTAATGTTTATCCCATTACTAAAAAGTAACATAATAATTATCTTGTTACTAAAAAAAGTAACTTAAAATATTTATTACTTTAAAGTAACATATACAAAATTTAATGCTTATATTGATAATTTGTTCGGTTTATAAATAAGGCCATATTGTAGCTGTAGCGTAAAATTAGCGTATTATTGCATTCAATACATTGTCTTTGTGTAAAGGGGCGTGGTGAAAATTATCATTGAAAATTGAGTCTCTAATAATGAAAGTTTGAGAAGTACCGTGTTAAGCAAATAAAATTTTTATAAAAGATAAAAGAAAAGCACCAAAAACAGCCCAAACCTTTAACTTTCTTGTCTTATGTTACATAACAGTTAAGGTCTGAACTCTTATCCCTGAAAGCAAGAAAGACAAAAACTAAAATTTTTTATGATAAACCATTGTTTAATATGTAGGTATGCATGATTTTTTTTGAAAATATCTTTAGAATTCTGAAATGTTTTACAATTATGAAATTTATCATCTGAATATCAGAGTTAAAAATCTTAAAATATTCTAAAATCTATGAGGCAAAATATGGAGTTCATTAAATACTGATAAAATAAGCAAAAAAGTATGTAGTTCAATAAATTATGCTACTCTTTAAATATAATTCTGAAAATAGCTTTCGAAATTGAGTTAAAGATTCTGAAATATATATAAAAAATTGAACAATTTTTAAAATTTTAATTGAGTTTCATAAAATTCAATCGTTTTCCAACGATAAAAAGATTCTTCATTTATGAATCCCATTTATAATAAAATCTAAAGCATAGTAAATCGGTGCTTACGGTAATAGGAGTCTTAGGAGCTTAAACCAACATGAAAAATAAAAATAAATTTATCATAACGTCAGCTATGAAGAAATTTTGCTTAAGAATTACAGCATTAAAGCATAACAAAAGATTAAAAATATATTACTGGCATTGACTACATAAATATAAATTTATTTGCTTTTTTTTGCCATTTTAAGAAAACTAATTAAAATATTTTCATTCAGTAAAACTTAACCATAAAATGTTATTTTACCTTTTAAAGAGTGTAATATTTCACGCGCAAAGAAAAGAAAATTAACTTGCCATGTTTTTGTCAATTATACTCAAAATAAGTTAAACATTTTTACAGCATCTGATAAGGCCAGCGAAAAAAAAAAAAAGAAAAAAAAAAAAAAAAAAAAAATTCTTTTAACAAAATTCCAAGAGGAAAAAAAAGTATTGTGCTATTATTTTAAATTGAAGAATCAAAAGCAAAACAAAAATTAAGGCCTCGTACAATGTTAGAGAGTTTTCAGGTCTTTTTATGGTGTACTTAAATTTTATTATCTCCACGGGATTTCATTAAAGCACATTTTTCGAGCGAGTAGCCACCATTTAATGAGATCATGATTTTCAATTATTTCCTTTTAAGCAACATCATTAATCAAGTGTGTATTAATTTTTTTATTGTTTTAATTCAGAAATCTTTTCAGGAACGCTGTGTTTTAGGGAAAAAATGAATGAAATCTGAAAAATATATTTGAAGGAAAGAAAGTAACAAGAATCCTTTTAGGATATGTTAAACATATTAATGGCATTTTTTTAAAAATCTATGTTTCGCATATTTTTTCGTCAGGGTAAAAATAATTTTTCTTAAGTGTTTGTACAAAAAATTCTTCAACAATTCATAATTTTATTTTTTAATGAATATTCTTAGCAGCAACGCTTAGGGGAAAATGTTTTGTGTACATTGATTCGTCATTGCTTATATTCGTATTGTGTAAGGAACGTTTAAATTTTTAAAAGAGTTCGGATAAATAATTAAAAAAAATATTACTTATTGTTCATTTCAGTATGTAAGTAAGACAAATAAATATTAAATACTTATTATACTTTGAGTTTTTATTTCTTAAATATTAAAATATGAGAAATGGTATAAAAACTGATATTTACTGAATAATTTTTAAGATCTTATTTGTTCAAGCGATAGTTGAATATATTAAAAAAATACTGATACAAGAAAACATAATTATCTGAATTTCGAAAAAAAAATTGTGTCATTAACGAAATGAAATTTTAACAAATGGGTTCTCAAATTTAACTTTGATTTTGATAATATTACTAAGCAACTTTTTTTTTATTCAAATCACAAAAGTTTGAAAAAAATGTTCAATTTACAAAATTATTGACCGAAATTGCATAGAAAGTATAGAAGAGCACAAAAAAAGTTTTATTTAATAAAAAATATTACAGCAATTTTCTTCATTATTTTCATTATACGAAAATGCAATGTTCAGTTTTTTTCTTTCTATTAAGATATTTTGCTGTATGTGGAGGCTGATCAAGGTATTTTCTCTTGATACTTTTTGTATAATTTTCAAAGAAGGAAATGTATGAATAGATAAGTTTATACACATATTTGTTATATGTTAACCTTTTTTTTTATATCCATTTCCCCAATGTCTAAATAAGCAATTTGTGTATCTTACACCTATTTTTAAGGACATTTTGGTTTGTATAAATGTTATACTATTCAAGACGAAATTTTGAAAAATTGTACTAAATTTGAGCAAAAATAATTCCTTCTGCTTGTAATGAATTATTGCTTTCAACAAATCTTGCTAACAAAGACTGACAAGTAGCCAGCAACCCATGATGGTACCTTGGAAAAAAAATTGGAGGTGAACCCAGAGGAACAGGAAAACAATGAATCACAGAGTTTCTTTCCTTCATGTAAAGTTTTATATTATGTATGTTACGACTGACTAACAAAGGAAAGGACACTTGTGCTGGTACCACTTTCTCATATTGGTTGAGGTGAAGATCACCTTCATTAGTTTGATCTCAGGGGGAATAGAGCGAAGCAAGGGCTTAGATGCCATTGAATGTAACCGGAAATGATGGCAACGAAGAAATATGAACAATTTACTTTTATTAAGTTAAATACTATTACTGATTACACGTTGTGCACAGACAAGGCTATCTAAAGGGTATAAATCAGTTTGTACTTATCTGAATGAGTTGCAATCCTTTTGGCTTGATAAAGTGAAAATCATCTGTAATTCAGAACCGGTAAAGTGTTCCAGCAACTGCAGATGTGGTAATTTACCCCATCTTCTTTATAAATCTCTTTATACATCTATTTCGCTAATTATTTATATTTAATTCGATCGGAACGTTCCTTTGTGGTGATGTTTTGTTTTAGCTTGAAGTTGCCAATTTGGCTGAACGGAAGAAAGCCCAAGATAGAGAGGACAGAACTCACAAATAGATCATTCTTACACTCTTGAGGGTTAAATCATCTGTTGCAAGACTGTGAGCCAGGAGACAGTAAGGACATGGTCTTTACATTGCCCTGATTTTAAGAACACAATTAGAAATGGGACTCGTAACTAACAACTATTTGTTTCCACTCAGTGCTGTTACAATTGGAATGGAACCTGCCCCACTGTAATCAAAGACGTGTGTAGGTATGAAGGGTAAGTAAAGTAACGATCACAGGTGGAACAATCAGAAACTCTTATGTTTCCAAGTGCTTTTCAATGGTCCTGTGGAGCAAGGTTACTAGTGTACAAGTCCTATGTAAGGCAAAGTATTGTAAAAAATCCTTGCTGTAGTATCTAATTTGGAAAACGTTTAATCTTTCCGTTGTGCTGACTTAATTTGTATAGTTGCTTTATCGAGGAAAAATAAAACTCTCCTCCTTCACACCTTTCAAGGAATTGTACTTATGCTTATTAATATTTCGAGGACCGAATAGTTCATCTGAAACTCCTCTCATACAGCATCCTTCTGAGCTCTTAAGGTATCCGACTACGTTTGGAACCGTGGTTTTAAAATAGCGCATAAATGGGTAATTTTCATGATATTTAATGTCACTTAGATTAGAATACATATATAAAATTGTTTTATATAAGGACATTTTGAGAAAAAAAATTATTTAAATACAATATATTTCGGCAAAAAATTAACAGAATAATCTTTTCTCAAAATGTTCTCTTTGTGTGAAAAATGCTTCTATTATAATAATAGTTTGCCTGTATATAGCTCAGACCTCTGTACAGAGGCTCAACTATGATTTTTGAAACATTGACATTATTTTCAGTTACAACCCATTGAAATAATTATCGGCATATTTTCTTAAAATTTCTCCCTTCTGTTTTCGTAAAACATGGATAAACCGACTTCTGAGTTATGCGTTTCAAAAATTCTAGTTGAGCCTCTGTACAAAGATCTGAGCTATATACAGGCAAAATATTAATACAATAGAAGCATTTTTTACAAAAGGAGAACATTTGGAAAAAAGGTTATTCTAAGTTAATTTTTTGCCTAAACATTGTATTTAAATAATTTATTTTGTCATAATGTCCTTATAAAACAATTTTATATACATTTTGCATTCTAAGTGACACTAAATATCATAAATATTATCCATTTATACGCTTTTGCAAAATCACAGTTCCGAACGTAGTCGGATACCTTATATATAAGAAGGTACATGTTACCATTTCGTAATATCACTGATTTAATTTTCCAGAAGAGATAGTGTAATATCTGGTGTGGTTCAGTTAGTCGGATTGCGACAACTCCTCTTTTGTCTTTTAGTAAAGTTTTATTATGGGACGACATGGAAATTGAGAAACACGTAAAAAATATATATGATTAAAACTTAGGTTGCATTATTAGGGCAGTCGACCCTTCAATTAAGCTTACAACTGTACAAAACGGTTTCTCAACTACCACTGAGCTTTCCACATAAACAAAAACAAAGGTTTTGTGTTACAGAGCAGCGCCCTCTATATGACGTTTTTCTACAGATAGTATGACAAATATCCATAAACTTAATAGCTTATGCCACACTAAATGATATTAGAGACCGGGAAAGTGTTGGTTAAGGGCCTCATTGAAGTACTCTTAATCGATATCAAAAATAAATGAAGAAATTGCTCTGAAATTATAAGATTTCTTTTGTTTCTCTCAATCTACTTTTGTCACAGTAGAGCAATTCTTCCATATTACTTTAGTTTTATATACTTTACCTAACAACTTTTTATAATGATAAAAATATATTATTAATGTACTAATTTAAGTTGTTTGTTTGACGTAATGTTTTCTTCTTTGTATTTTTTTAATCCAATGGGGCTGTGGATTGTTATATTTATACCATTGCAAACCTAGTACACTCCCAGGAGCTGGTATCACTCTTTATTGTGGCACCATATAGGCGATACCAATTACTGCAATTAATTTTGACGCCTAGTTTCCTCCCCAGAGAGAGGCACCAAAGTTTTGACGATGCGAAACTCTACTGGTATTTAATTTTGCCAAACAGACACTCTAGTGATCTTTAACACGCCGATATTCATACGACATGGTCACTAAATTTTCTGCATCATGAAAATCCACCGACTTGGGCCGGGGTTGCTCTCACAACCTTGGGTGCAGAAGGCCAACGACAAACCAACCACGCCACCCAGCCGATTTGTATTCTTTGAAGACTACTGGTGCTCAACAATAAGATAATTTTCAATTTTAACTGTTTATCTCCAGAAGTACTGGGCGTACTTTAATTAGTTTAGACATTTGTACAGATGAATAAATTACAACAAAATCATACAACAGCTATACCTCTTGAGAGACTTATCTGTGCCGAAATTCTGAAAGCAAAATTACAAAATGTAATAAAGAAAAGGCTACTAATTTGTGTCATTCTCTGCTTTCACAATGTCTTACTTTAAGCATAAACGAGGGTTTATGCTTGAATCAAAATATTTTTCACATCTCCGTAATAATCGTTTGCAATCCTCCATCGTCTCATTTTTCAAATCCTAAATCAGTGCTTCTCAAACCTTCAATACTCGCGACCCAATATTCAACCCCCAATATATACCCCCTTCATACAATAACATTGTATTGAATTCAATAATACAAAACTTTTATACTAAAGCTACAGTATGACTTTAGCCTCTTATGTGCCACCGACGTATATAAACGTCTCTCCCAGCCAAAGCATTAATCTTCTGGACGTATATATACGTCTTTCCGAAGTACGATCTTTTCTGAGCACTGCTATCCATAAAATTATTCCGAAGGCTTTGGATTACAATAAAAGGACCTTGATGGTCTTTGCAAAGAATTTACTTATTTCAGAGGATTTTGTTTATTTATTTCTTTTCTCCTCCCCGCAAAAAACATCAAAATACGCGCGTCTACGTGGAAAACCGTGGCATTGGAGACCGAACCACTTAACTTTTAATCGGCAGTTAAGGAATTAATTATAAACCGTACACAAAAATCATCAAGATAAGTATTAATACAAGCTCATGGGGTCACTGGTATTTATCAAACTTGTTCTTAACTTAGCATTGTTAAATTAATAATAAAATACATTGTACAGTACAGATACTTTTATAAGTGTATTATATCAGTATATAAATGTGTATTTTATGTTTTATTATGTCAGAAAGTATTTTGTTTGCTTAATTTCAGTAAATTAGTAATGTTTTGAATAATCTTTAGCTTTTAACTTTTCAACATGCTCGTGCCCCCCCCCCCCCTGGTAGGGTTTACCCCCCCGCAAGGGGGGGGGGCACAGTTTGAGAAACGCTGTCCTAGATGGTTCTGTGAGAAAGGAGTGAACTTCCAATCCTTGATACAACCTAACAGGTCACATCTGCTTGATCCTGATATAACCGGTGATATTTTCAGAAGGGTGCTCTATGTGAACGTTTCTTGTTACCACTAAGAATGTACAAACAGAAAGGAAAGAAAGTTACGCTTCTGGAAAGGGAAACGTGGAACTTTCAGATTATATCTCTTTTCCTTACCGCAGTTAATTTTGTCTGTATAACCATTCAACTGACCAGATACTCATAGTAGAGAAGGCTTTATGGTTTGCACTTTATGGAAACGATTTTGTAACTTATTTTCTCCTTTGCATTTTGAGATAAAATTCTCCCAATTTCAGAACTATTGACTGATAATGTTTTCTTCTGATTGTAATGTAAAATAAAAGATTTGTCTTTAAACGCGCGGCTCCTAAAATTGGTAGATAGCTCTAAGGTTGAGTAATTGCGCTTTTCGCGGAGATATATTAGTATCAAAAAATGATAAAGCGGTGTAAAATTCTCAGTTATTGCATTTCAAGAAAAATTATTTATAATATATTAAATTTAAAGGAAAAAACGTCTAGTGTTGATAGTAAAAATAAAAACATTACCATGAAACTTCATCCTGACTAGTGCGATGTGCTTATTTACTGTTTATCGAAGATAAAATTTCCTGTAGGTCTAGAAGATCAAACGCTGATTATATTCCTAATGAGGTAGAAAGTACTCTTCACAAATGAGAGTTGTCTTAGTTTGGCTAATGATTCAAGATGTACACACATTTCAAGAGAATAGAAGATGAAATAATACCTTAAATTTCGTCGAAAGGGATTCCTTTAGTAGAAGGGGATTTCGTTTGAGGGATGTGTATCAGCTTGGTAATGTAGTGAAGAGAGAAAGAGAGAGAGTTATACAAATCTTCTAAATTAATTCAGTCAATACTTTTTCTATTGTACCGAGGTTTCTTGCTTTAGATGTGTCTTTTTAGAAAGTAAAAGGTGTTATGGGTTTTCAGTTCTTTTTGCCATGGATGGTATAGCTGTATCTCATCCTACAGTAGCTATCAAAAAGTTGTTAGGGAATGTAGTTATTCAGAGCATCGTTTGGTTGGAAAAGCTCTGGATTTAAATCCAATTGAATACTTGTGTGGAACATTCTAGAGATATTCAAATTACATCAGGAGCTAAACAATAATTCCTGAGCTGCTATTATATCTACAAAAGGGATGTACAGCAGTGCTTCAACATCACGTTGATAATCATGTACTCAGCGATCAAAGTGAAATCATTTACAATATACTGAATGTTTCTTGCCATTTACCTGATAAATGGATTTTGTTGGCTTTAAAATTAACTTGCTCCACGCTAACTGTACAGTAAAGTTTATTTTTAGTTCATTTAATTTCTTTTTTTTCTACGAAATCGTTTGTTTACTTTCACGTTTTTACTCGTGCGTTTTGAATAACGTTGCCTTAGAAAGCTGACACGTTCTTAAATTTGCATACTAGTGGCCATTTAATACTAATGACATCCAAAGGCAAAATTTGTTTTCTAGCATTATAAGAAGACTATAGTTATAGGATAAAATAATAAAAATGTAAATATTTCCTTTAAGATTTTAATCTAAAAATAGAACTAAACAATCATATACAAGAAAGTTGTTGAATAGAATCACTCTAGCGTTATCAAACTTTATCTTGATAAGTGTTAATTAGCTTCAAAAGCAATTTAGATCCTATCTTAAGACACTTGTAAAATGTATTTGACGGGAATAGAGAGTACTTTTAAATTAAAATTCGTAAACACTTATACGCGAGAAAAATTATTTTAAACAATCATTAGCATAAGAGGATGAATTCGAGAAGAATTACTCTCGATAATTTTAACAAACCTTCTCATATGACATCAACAAACCGATTATATTTGAAGAGATATTTACTAATCAGGAAAGTACTTAAAATATCAAGAAAGGGTACCTAATAAGAAAGCAAGCTGTGTTGGGATGCTAATTATAAAGTAGATTTACAATGCTCTAGGAGGGAAGGGATATATTGTTTAATGCTTAAAAGAACAAAATACACTCCTTTATTATTTGAAGTTTGTTCTCTCACTTTGTTTCCTTTATTGCTGTGCTTTAGAAACTACCCTGTAACTGTAAAAATAATTGCTGGATTATATGTCAATAGGCTTCAAAATTTGATGTCAGTGTGGATAATGTGAGTATTACTTGGTAGAAATGAAGCTCAAAAGTGCGCTAAAATATGTGCCAAAAAATTGAATGTTATAAAAAAAACCCTTTAAACAGTGATATTTTTTATGGTGGACTTCATTCTTGATTCTATTATTAAATATGTATATTGATTTTATGGAAAATGTACCCAGATGGTATAGAAATGTAAACACTTCAAGAACTTGATGATGTAATAAATATTTTATGGGACATATCTTATTTTAAAAGCTGATTCAATATGATAATACACGCATTATTGAGAAGGATCAAAACTAAACTCCTACGCGAGCACCTTTGCTATTCCCTCATATCTTAAATTTCCTTCCCTAGCACGCACATCTGAGCAATATAATTATTTTTAGTTTTAATCTCTGTATTTAATATAGGTATGAAGTTATTTTTCATATGGAGATTTTCCAATTGAAGCTACTCATAATCGACCCCTTTTCTATTAATTAAAAGAAATCTTACCATGTTTGCTTCCGAAAGCCCTTTAGAACCTAACAAATTCTTCATATAATTTGTTACTTGAGTATATTATGTATACATTATAATAGTTATATTGTTTTCTTAGATTTTTGAATAAAACTTACTGTTTAGTAAGTATATACAATATAAATAAATAAATACGAGCTTTATTTAATTTTAAGCTATTGTAATGACAAATTGTATGCAGTAATTATATTTCTTTTTCAAAACATAAACTGGCAATCCTTGATGATTTTTAATTTTTTTTTACCTCAGCATAATGGGAAAACCTGAAGTGTGAGGACTTGAAAAAGGTTAGAACCCAAACACAGTTTAGAGCAAAAAAGAAAAAAATAACCATAAGAAACTTAAGGCATTTACGTAATATATGTGCTAATTAATTATTTACAATTTACGCATATTTAAACTTAATTACTTCTCAAGTATCCTGCACATTATATACAATTATTCAGGAGTCGATTATGGGACACCTGCAATGTATTTCAGAATTCCACTATCTAGATTCTAGAATATACATTTTCAGTTAACATACTATTCATTCCTTGTAATTTTATATATATAATTTAGTTATTAATAGATTAGAATTTATGTTTAAACTGTAGTTTCGCACCCAATTAATTTTCTTAAATTAGAATACTAGCTACTTGAGCTTTTAGAAAGAGAACAAAATTAATTTGGCACTAATTGATTGTAAATACATTAGAAATAAATGTGTTTAATCAAGAAATAATCTTTTCTTTTTGAAAACATAATATGTTAAAAGCGCATTTTAAATCTTTACAGAAGAAAAACTCATTACTTTTCTTTAAAAAACGTGCGCTAAATGTAGGCTTATATTTTTAAAAAATGCATAATGTAAGTGTAATTCAAATCAAATTATACGTATGATCTTTTAGGCAAATGGATAGTTTTAACTATCAAAAAAGAGGATTTATTATAGTTTTTTCCTATTATAATTAATTAGCATAGAAATTTCAGAATAAAATTTTGCCTTAAGTATCCGTGTACAAAAATAATTAATCATAATTTTTATGAACCAAACACTTTTAAACTTTCGAACTTATTTTGAAGGTAATTATGGGAATAGGAAATATTTATTACTAAATATTATACGTAGACGAATAAATATACACAATTTAAAGTACAATTATGTATATTTTAAAGCTATAAATTTAGTGAAACTAATTAAATCCTTCTAATCTTATAAAACTAATTATATAAGATAATTTTAAAAGTTTTAATGCACAAAAACTGATGTTTCCCACCATAATTCAATGTCTATTTTAATCCAGAATCTCTTTTTCTTCGAAATCAGCTTTTATATTTATTAAAATAGAAGAATATGTCTTCCAAATAATATAGAATTAAAATTATTAAATGAAATTATGGAATGTTTCACACACGATTCATTCTGTATCAAGATCTATTACTTATGGAGACAAAAGAAAATTTAGATCTTAAGAATCACGTCAGTTATTAATGAAATTACTACTTCGGTCATAAATTATGATTATAATCATTGGCGAAAATAATTTTCTTAACTGTAGTCAAGTGAAGTCTTACATTTAAATGGAAATGTTCCTCAATCAATGGAACAAGAAATGAATTTCAAATTAATCCATTTGTTAATAATGTGAACAAATTTAAAATAAAATTTCATGATCAGTGTTATTTACTTCTAAATTTATATTTTTCTTGATGCAATTCAATTCATGGATGTATATAGATAAAAAAACTTTCAAGGAAATAAAAATCATAAACCATACCAGTATTACACAGGTCTACTGGCGACGAAGCTTGATCCACGGTTATGTCATGAGGACAAACCCTCAGGTAGCACATCACTATTCTTACTTCCACAACATCCAAACGTGAAGCATTTGAGCTTCGACAAATTTAACTTATTTCAGCCACTCTACACAGCAAAATATTTGTTTAAATACTGTTATAGCAACATTATTTTAAAATGATTAAATTATACCTGCAAACATGCTCTATTGATACATATTTCAGGTATCCGACTACGTTCGGAACCGTGATTTTGCAAGAGCTTATAAATGGATAATATTTATGATATTAGTGTCACTTAGATTAGAAAATGTATATAAAATTGTTTTAAGAATATTATTAGAATAAAAAATTATTTAAGTACAATATTTTGACAAAAAATGAACATAGAAGGACCCATTTTCAAAATATTCTCTTATTGTAAGAAATGTTTCTATTATTATAATATTTTGCCTTTATATAGCTTAGTCCTCTATACAGAGGCTCAACTAGAATTTTTGAAATATATAACTTAGAAGTGGGTTTATCCATGTTTTACGACAACAGGGGAAAGAAATTTTAAGAAAAAACCGCTGATAATTATTTCAATTGGTTGTAACTCTCAAAATAATGTGAATTTTTCAAAAAAAAAAAGTTCAGACTCTGTGGAGAAGTCTACTTTATATAAGCAAAATATTATTATTTTAGAAGCATTTTTTATAAAAGGAGAACATTTTGAAAAAAAGGTTATTCTAAGTTAATTTTTTGCCAAAATGTTGCATTTAAATAAATTGTTTTTTTGTCAAAATGTCCTTAAAACAATTTTATACGTGTATTGTAATAAAAGTGACACTAAATATCATGAAAATTATCCATTTATGCGCTTTTTTAAAATCCCGGTTCTGAACGTAGTCGGATACATTAAACATCAGGTTAAATTGAAATTTCGACATTAATAATAAAAATGAGTCTGAATAAAATTTTTATTAGGAATCAAGCGAATCATCCACCTTAATTGACACTAATTAATTGTATTAGCTTTTAATAAGAAGTAACACAAATATTTTCCGTCCATTTCCTGGAATTCATAACTGTTTTCCGCAATAATGTTTTATAACGCAATTATGCTTTCATTTTTATAAAAATTATTTTTCTTGTGCATGCATAAAGTTCCATAAATAAATGGAATATATAATTAAAGTAATATAAAATGTATTATATTGTTGCAATTATTTTAAAAATAACACTTTTGGAATTTCACGAGAAATATTTGGGATTATAAATTATATTATCGCTCAAAAGAATAAATAAAAATAGCTTTTCTAGTAAATTAATTATTAATTAAATAGTAGGTTGAAATTGTAGGTGCAAAACTTTAAGAACTCAGATAATCAAGAAAATAAATGCGTTCTTCATTCTTCAAATATCTTAAAATAAAAAATAACATTACATAAAAAGAAATGTAATCTACATACGTATTTGAAAAGAAATACTTTTCACTGATTAATGTAATATTACTGCGATGAAAACAAAACAAAACAAATAAACTTCATGAAAAAAAAATTCTAACCTATTAGTCACACGCAATGTTCACACAATTGTTGTAACATCAAGTCTACCTTCTGTTATGCAGATATTACCATTTCTTGAATTAGATTTACATGTAACACAGTTATTTTAAAAAATGATAAAATTTTCGGAACATGAAAACTAAAATAAATTCATCTTTTTAATGTCTTTTGCATAATGCATAATATTATTAAATAAAAAATTGCATTTATGTATATTTTTATTTAGAATTTCCTCCTACAGATAAAACTACATTTTTGACGTTTTTGCTTTTATCATAATATAGTTTTTTTTTTATTTTAACAGCACTTTATGAATATCGCTTTGCTTTTTTAACAAATATATTTTATTGAAAAGACAAACCATGTAGAAAAAAGGTTGTATAGTTCCCTCTTTGCCGATATTGAAAAAGCGAATCAATTTATTTTACTTTAAGAATAATTTTTATACTTGAAATGAATTCAATATATCTATTAAATTTAATATCTATAAAATGCTTTATCAAAAGAAAGTTTTTCTCTTAAAGGAATTTGTAAAAGAATATATTGCCTTTTTCACTACACGCTCTCTTTTAAAATTCTTTACAAATACTTTATTAGAAGTTCATTATATTTAAAGTAGAAACATGAAAAGAAATGTATTCTGAATATTGTATTGAAACTTTCAATACAATATTAAAAATAAACATCTTTTATAAGTCTTTAAGAGAAAATGAATACTGTACGGGATGTTCTTTCTTATTGTTTTTACACTCACCTCAAATTTTAATAGAGTTCCTGAATATTACTTATTTTGTAACCAACTAAAGATTGAGGAAACAATATACTGTAAATATTACAGGAAAAGAAGTAATGTTAGAAATAAAAACAGTTTCATGCATAGAAATATAAAAAATAATAAATTTCTTTAATTAAATATGAGTCACATAATTAATATTTATAACTAATTTAAAATTTATTGTTTAGAACGTGGCTATCCTATTAACTTTCTTTATGCATACATTTGTAATAAGTTCAATGTTAAAGGTTTGAAATGAGTTTTAGTTAATGTGTTTTAATTCTTTTGATTTTATTTATGTTTTTTTCAATATCTTTATTTATCATTAATTATTATACTTTTAATTAGAAGGGACAAATAGTTAACTAGTTTTGTAAATAGTAAGTTGTTTATTTTTTTCCTGTTCTCTTTTTTCGTTCATTTCTCGCGATTTATCATATTGTTTTCATATTTTTTATGTAAAATTCAAATTAAGAATTTTTAAAGTAATTTTGAACAATTTTCTTATTTTGTGTTTTCTATGGGCACCAATGTGAATGGCTTATTTCTGGGAAATATGCCTAATATATTTTTTTATTTATTTTGATTTTGACAATTAAATTTTTAAAATCAATTTTATCCATTTAAAGTTTTTTTTACTTATTTCTATGTATACAGATTGCACTCTTTCGCTGTAATTTATTCTTATATTTTGAAAACAATTTTAGTCTAATTAAAGAAATAAAAATATAAAAAGAAAATTAAAAAAATCATTCTCTGTTTTTCTTTTCTTGTTTAATATAAGCAGTTAAGAAAACAATAATGTAAGTAAATATCAGGAAATAGGTAGATATAAGCAACCCGGGAAATTAGGATAATATTATAAGCAGGAATATAAGAAAATAAAGGGGAAAGGTTGTGTCTTCAAACAGTTTAAGCTATTCAGTTTTTTTCCTGGTCCCAAGAGTTAGCTAATGTATTACTGAGGCAATTTTATTATAGACTATATAATCTTGTGATATTTCTACATACTGTTTAGCTTTAAGATCAATTTATAACAACTTACTATATGATTAATGATTGTACATATATATATATTGTGAGAAAGATTAATATATTTTAATATTTATATTTATGACAAGACAGAAGTTTGTATCCACAATGTTATTGAAGTAACTTCTTAGGATATGGTTATACATTTATAAATTTTCTCAGAAACATTTTTAGAAATTAAATTTAATAAAATAGATTCCCAGTTGAAATTAATTAAAAAAATTAAAACTTAAAATTAAATTTCAATTGGTCGTGTGTCTTTCATTGTGTGGTTTTCTTACTGCCTCTGTGTTTTTCGATTTTGATTGATGGATGTTTATCTCTCATTTAAAGAGAATTAGATTACACACACACACACACACACATATATATATATATATATATATATATATATATAGCATAAATTCTCTTCAAATGAGAGATGAACATTTATCACACAAAACCGAAAAATACAGACACAGTAAGAAAACCATACATTAAAGGATATATGAGTAATTGATATTTTAAAAATGGGTGCTGCAGTATTATAAACATATCTGACTTAGGACAGCTTATATATAAAATAATTTATACAAAAATGGGGTTGAACATGTTTTGTGGACAGCCAACCTGCCCCCTTTATGTTAATAATACTGAGCAAAAACTTATTTAAAATAATGGATAGTATATCTAAATCCATTGCAAGATAGAGGTAGCTTACCTAAAAATTGCACTTAAAAATGCCTGCGCTAAATTTGAGTACAATAATTAAGTTGTGGCCAGATTCTATACCCAATTACAAATTCAAAGCATGTGAATGGCTGAATTGTAGCACTTAACAAAAGTATGAAAATAATAGAAATAAAAAAAATTAAAACGAGAGTTAACAAACTACCATAACTTTAGTGACACTTGAGTTATATATGAATTAATTATAATAATAAATAACTTTAACTAATATTAGAATATGGAGGTAACTATATCTCGAAAAAAGGATACATTTATAATAATGAACTATTATTATTCTAAATTATTTATTTATTCAAATAACTATTAATAAAATTAATTGGGTATTTCTGAATTAAGCAATATTTAGTAAATTTTTATAGTTTGTTTTATTTTTTCTGAAACTAAAAATTGATTGCTTTGTATATAAAAAATAACGGTATATCTGAATATAGAAATATGTACATTACTCTCCCAATGATGAACTTTCATTTTATAAATTAAATTCATCTCTTTTATCAAAAATATTAGTAACTATAACATTATCTTTTAATTTCATACGTATATCAAGAAAATATTCTTCATTGTTGTTACTATTTGTATGTATTAAATTAAGATATTGTGGATAAAAATGAGTGTTAGGTTTAAAATTGTTTTGCTTGCCAAAAATGATAATATCATCTATATAACGAAAAATGTAATATTAATGAAATTATTTTAAAAATAATGTAAATATAAATTAGCAAGACATTTGCTAGCAGGGCCATCTTGCGGTAAACATTTAATCTGTTCATAATATTTACCATTATAATATATATAGTTATTATATCTCATTATCAATATATGTTCAATTAAATAAAATACTTTATTTTATGTACCAATTTAGTATTTAATCAAATGTTAATGTTACATGTTAATTAATCTTTAAGTAAAGATTTCAAAATCTATTCACTGTACATTTGGAAACATAATTGCATTAAATTGTCCTTACAATAAATACTTAAAATATGGCATATTTAATCTTTCTCTTTTTGAAGAACTAAGAAATTGTTTCATTTTCTACCTAAAGTTTAGAATTTGCTTGTATAATTAGAAAAAAAAATAATACATATTTAATTTCTGACATTGCCGTGAAAAATTATTTAAATATCCTTCATCCCTTTAACCTATTACTGCTTTTTACGAAAATGGCCTTGATATAATAAAATTTTCCTCAGATAAAAACATTTGGCTATTCCTCAAAGACATACTGAATACAGTAAGTAAACCACAATTTTTGTCTCTTCTATTACAAATAATACTACGGCTTTTTTTGTATTGAATTTCTTAAGATAAGTTATTGTCTTTTTATGTTTTCTTTTAAACGTGGTAATTGTAATATTTTGTAAAGCTCTTTGCTAATTCATGCGTTCTTAATTAAAATTGGCTGCTATTCTCTTTTTTTAACTTTTGGTAAGGTATTACTTTTTAAAAATGTTTAAAGAACGCTTAATGACTCGACATTATTAACAGGAAATCATGTAATTATTTTTTAAAAAATGTAGAATTAAACAAAATATATAATTATTGTTTATTTAGTCGATATAATGATATTATTAAACTAATGTTTTACTATAATTGAACATAACCGATAAAAAATAGAAAAATCGAATGATAATAAGAAGGTTGCAATAAAAAAAGTATTTATACAATTATACAAACTAAACGTGATATATAATATTACATTTATTAATAGAATAATATATTCTTTGTCAGAATTTTGGTATATGTGAAATGTACTTGAATATTATTATTACATAACGCTGGAATACTGTTTACTGCATTTGCATTCAGAAAACTGACATTTTACTCTGTAATCTTTTTCAAAATAGTTTAAATATTGAAAAGTTTGTCATAATTTTTTTAAAAAAAGTGTTAGAACAGTTTTCATAGTAAGCTGATTCGGAAAAATTCAGCTCTGTTTCTTTCGTTGTTAAATAACGGAAAATAATTTTTAATGTTTAATAGTAGTTATCTTTAAAACTGTTGAGAAATATTTTATACATATATATATATATATATAAATCTGTTAAAAATCACCATTTTTAAACATAAAAATTAGAAATGAAAAAAACATTACAGCATATATAAATGTTTCGCTTATGGGAATGAATACTTCCATTAGTTTAAATAAAATATTATCACATATCTCAGTACCAAAGTACTTATATACTTCAAAATAATTATTAAATTTTGAGAAAAATATTTTCTTCATATGTGAAAGAATAATAAGAATTTAAAATCAAATAATAAATTTGTAATTATTTTTCCCAATAGCCATTTTCTTATATTTGTGTTAAGAATTAAAATGATTTCACCAAAACTAATATAAAACATGCCTTATTACAGAATTTGAAAAATCATTTTTTTTTACTAAAAGATATCTAATTAAAAATGAAATATTTTACTATGTAATTTTTATTCTAGATAAAACTTCTGTCAAAAGAAGTGAATATGCTAATAATCTCTTTTGTATTGACTTAATAAATAAAAACTTAGTTTAATTTTTTTCTTACTCTTAAGAACGTAAATTTAAATACTCTCATTCAATAAAATTAGAGCATTAAATATTCTTCGATCGCTTAAGGAATGTAATGTTTCGACAATAACTAAAAATTAACTGGCTATGTCTTTAATAATAACATAAAAAAAGTAAGAAAAATGTTCAGCGTATGTCAAATAGCAGTAAAAAAAAGAAAGAAAAACACAATTACCTCGCCTAACGAAACTCTGAAGGAAAAAAAAAACTTATTTTAAATTGAATACATAAAAATATAACAGAAAAAAAAAAAAGAAAAGAAAAATAAATCTCGTAGCTTGCAAAGAATGCCCTAGGTCTTTGAAGGATACTTAAATCTTTATACGGCGGTGAAATTTCATTAAAGCACGTTTTTCCATCGAATAGCCCAGAGTTTAATGAAATCATGATTTTCAATTATCTTTTTTTAAGAAGCATCATTAATCAAGTATATATTAATATTATTATTGCTTTGTTTCCAAAATCTGGATCTATATAATTTATTAGTAAGAAGAACAATAAAAGAAATCTTATTTCAAATGGCCTTGGGAATATTTATTAATTTGATTAATATTATTATTTCTGTCACAATATTTCAATAGCATACGTTCTTTAAAAATAAAAAAAGTATTCTTGTTTGAATTATTTAACGTAGATGCTCGGGGAACCACTTTTTATAAAAGAAATATGGCATCAAGTACTTTTTTTAAACTAGATAATTATCTCAAATTTGGGTATAAACATGGAGCAAAAAAAATGCGCAAAACATTGGTTTATTCAATTTTTTTTATATATTATCTTTCTCGCCATACTCTTTAACCCGACACTTCTCCCGCTGGGTATGTCATACCCACTACTTTTTTCAAGACTCAATTTGAACCTTTTTCGGATCTGAATAGTTTCTCGTGTAGCTGATTTTAAGGTCATACCCTTTGAGGGGCCTAAGCTTATAGGCAAATTCTATATATATATATTTGGATATCACCACTTCGGGTATGTCATACCCCGCCCGTGAATCGCCGTTGCAGTTTTAATTGCATAATAACGATTCAAACCCTTTCTTATGCAATGGTGCATTATTATAGTTATGATGAAGACATGTGATATTTAAGTAATTTAATAGATACAGTATTTAATAGAGATATAGTAAAACAGTATTTTTGTTGGACGAAGGAAGTCTCTTTGCGGGGATGATGAAGAAGAATTGAATGATGAAGAGTATAATAGCGAGTATATATGGGATTCTTCTATTGAAATCTATCCAGATAATTTAACTGAAATAGCAACTATCGTCTTTGACAAAATAACATCATATTCAATGTCTATAAAATGTAATCTTTTGCCTATGACGGTATTTTTGGGGTTGTTGAACGTTGCGGAAATAAATGCGGAAATTAAGTACTCAGAAACCATTTACAAAGCATTGAACCAGACGCTGATTTCTGAAGTGTTTTAGATTTCGATTTACAGAAGAATGTAAGGAACATAGAAACCAGTAAGCAATGCTTCTATGAAATTTAAAAAAAATAACTAAGATACAGTGAAAACATCCTACTCAATCGATATAAAGACTAAAGGAGCGTATAAACAATGTAGTGAATGCCCTAATAAAAAGAACAGAAAAACTAAATTTACGTGTGAAAAGTGAAATTAACGTAATGTATTTCCTACTTTTCTTCCTTTTTTACCTTTGTATGCTAATTTTACGGTAAAAACAGAATGTAAACACCTTTGGGTATGAAATACCCAACGCGTGAAATTCTTTTCGTTTTTTTTTAGCGCGAGGAATGCCGGGTTAATAATATGCTCAATATCCTTTAGCAGAGCCAAGCCACAAGCCACGTAATGCTGAGATTGCATTCCTGGTACAAATGTTTCCCGGATAGTTAAATGAAGCACATCCTTACTCAAAGAAAAAAAGATTTTGTCATATTCTGATTCTGGCATCTACATCATAGTTTTGAGATTCATCGGTTCAGGCTTTTTTCTCTAGTCTTCAAATGACCAATTTTGCCATTCTTGATCCCTAACAAGTCTTGTTTTTATTTTTCTGTAAAACAAAAGGCATTCTTAATGATTTCTGCTAATAAAGTTTGTCCTTTGCAAAATCAATCTTGATGTGCATTGAAATATACTTTGTTATGTTCCTGCATTGAATTAAGCTATAATTTGTCGTGCTGCCATTTTGCTGCTTTTAACTATGTGTGTTACTCAGCACTCATCTCTGGCGTTCATTAGCCCTTTTAGAACAGAATAATCCTTACAGCTTGAAGTATTTTTTTTTCTCAACTGATACTGGTCAAGAAATTCCTTAAAGGATATTTGTTTCAGAGATTGTGCCACTGCTTTTTCATATACCAAAGTCTGCTCACTTTCAGAGTTACTTAAAAAAAAAATAACATTTTGACTTTTAATTCCATGATAACTACCTTGCGGTCCAAAGGTCGTGGGTGTAAGAGGGCTCAGGGAAGAATCAGACAGGATCTTAAAAATTGTTATATATTTTATACTTTCTGGAAATATACAACTTTATAGCTCAACTCTGGGACCAATTTGAAATCCTTACACTCAATCTACAAAAACAATTATTAAAACTTTTTAACTTCTGTCAGAACTCTTTGAGACAATCCTTCTCAAATTCTGATAGCTCGGTCAGCTCCAAAGGTATGTACTTCTACAGCTGCGGGTGGATTCTATGATGGATAATAATTTAAGGGCACGCGATATTTCAGTCGCAATTCAACTTCTCTTATTCTTAGATTTCACAATTAACGATCAAAGATTAAACATTAACCTCACATACCGAACGACAGAGTTTAAATATAGTAGTTTCATTAGCATAAAACCAAGTCATCTCTACGGAAAGCGGTTTTTAACTAAAATAACAGTCAAAGAAAAGTTTCTTAAGAGCAGAAGTGGGCAGACTTTTCTCGGGTACGGGCTACTTCTAATGCTTTTAGGTTGTTGAGATACCCCCAGTGGCGTAGGTAAGGCTATTCTGTATTAAAACTGCATGTTTTCTTTTCTATTATTATATATATAATTTACTTAAAATATATATTAATTAAAAATGACTTACTTAAATTATCTATAATTTGAAAGTAACATATAAAAAATTTAATATTTATTTTGATAATTTGAGTGGTTTATAATTAAGATAGTATTGTGTGTGTGTAGTTTTAGCGTCAAAATACATTATATATTATTGCATTAAATCCATTGTTATTGTATGGGGATGGGGGAGCAAAGAAAATTTTGATTGAAAATTGGGCCGCAAGTATTGAAACTTTGAGAAGCACTGACTTAATGCCCATCCTTGCCTAAGAGGATTGGTAAAAGAATCCAAATAGTACTCGTTTCAACTATATCATCTGAAACTGAGCGTTCCTTATGTAAGCAAATTTGCTTTGTTAAGCTGTTCTGCATCAACATTGTCACTGTGGTTTACTTTTAAAATAGAGGTGTTTCTAAATATTTTGCTTTTCAGTATACTATAAAGTTTCTTCCCTTTTGAGTAAATTTCCTTTTCGTAATGCCGTGTTTTATTTGATATTTAAAAAAAAGTGATTTAAGCAGATATCAAGGTATCCAATTCCGTACGTAAAATGTATTAAATTTTCACTTTAGAGTTTTTATTTGATATAAATGTATCAAATAAATCATTTTAAAAAAATCAAGAAATAAATCCAATTAAAGATGAGAAATTTTTTTTGTTTTGTCTGATTTTCTTTTAATAAATTATGGTGTCTATTAATGAATTTTATTATGTGTTAAGTATTATTTTTATTTCAAAAAGTAAGCACAATGTATTGAATATTAATTTGGGGGGGGGGATAATTTAAAAAATGTGCAATTTTTAAATAGACATAAGTTACTGATAATATTTAAAATGAAAGACATGTGACGTCTCTCGCGTCTTTCTGTTAACATGACTCCTATGTTCTTTGACGGCCACGATTAATGGCAAAACTTTTCCAACCCAATACCAAGAAGATAAACGATCATAATATGTAAATGAGATATACTATAAAAGGATAGCGTGGCAAACCTAGATATAGCGTGGCAAACCTAGATATAACGCGGCAGGCTCAGAGATATTAGTGTGGAATCATTCTGATCGATAGCGTGACAAAGCTTAGTGTGAAATCTTGCGGATCAAGAATTAATAGTCAAGAATTAGCAGCATTGCGGATCAAGAATCTTCATATATAAAGTTTATAGATAATATTCTCTAGGTCAAGGAACCAGAACTGAAAAAGGTAATATTGGATATAAGTAATTAGATGAAAAGGATTATTTATGATAATTGAGATAGAGGATCTAGTTGCGTGATCTGACTTAAATACGTGATTTAATTTGGGCTTGACTCTCACTTTAATTAAATTTGTCAAATTAGAATTTAAGTAATATAAGTTATTCTTAATAAAAGTTGTGTTAAGAATTATGTCTCATCATTTTGATAATCCCACACCTCTAGCTTACGCGGAACCGG
>BMAV01018378.1:109668-137853 GCA_019973955.1 Trichonephila inaurata madagascariensis
TTTGATTAATTTAAACTATTTGATAAGGCTGAAAAGTAGCATGTGTCTTTTGTTTTGATTTGAAAGGGGCGTGGCAGTCAGATGTTTTAGAGTTTGACAAATGTAAACAACTTTTTAAAAAAATATTAAAAATACTTCTAATTCAGCTAGAGCAAAAATTTAAATTGCATTAGAAAGAAAATGAATGGTATTTTATTTTTAAATCAAAATTGAAAAATCGATTTTTAATTCGATTTTCGTGGAGTGACCCCCTTAAATACTTGCGACCCAATATTCAATCATAATTTTCCTAGCGCCCCCCGGCATACAATAACAATGTATTGAATTTGATAATACGATACTTTGACGCTAAAGCTACTGCACAACTTTAACATATTAAGTGCCACCGGCGTATATCAACTTCTCACTCAGTCAGTGTGTAAACCACCCCGGACGTATATATACGTCTTTACGAAAAACGATCTTTTCTGTTCACTGTTGTCTATAAAATTATTCCGAAGGCTTTGGAATGCAATAAAATGAGTTTGACAGGATTTGCGAAGGATTTTCTAATTTATTCCCTGTCTTCTCCTCCCCCAATACCCCACGCAAGTTTATTTATGTGCAAAATGGGAGCATTGGGGAGCGAACCTCGAAACTTTTAAACGGCAGTTAAGGGATTAATTAGAAACCGAACCAATTATCAAGATAAGCTTTAATGTTCGCATATAATTATATACATGAAAGGCCTGAGGGGCCTCTGGTAATTATTAAACTTATTCTTAACTTAGTATTGTTAAATTAACTATAAAATGCATTCTGCAGTACTTATACAATTATAAGTGTATTACATCAGTGCAAATGTTTATTTATTTTTTATTATGTCAGATGTATTTTGTTTACTTTCAATGAATTAATAATTTTTTTAAATAATCTTTTGTCTTTTCGACTTTTTAATATGTTCACGCCTCCCTCCTACGATTATCACGCCCTCCTGGGGGGGGCGCACCCCACAGTTTGAGAAGCGCTGCTATCCAAAAATTATTTACCCTAGTAATATTGGTAAAGTGAAATACAGATTTCACAAAGTTTAAATTTTATCTTACAATGGACTGCATTTTCAAGTTTAGATTATCTTAAATAAATTGTATTCTGTTCGAGTTAGTTGGGACAAATAGTAGAAAACGATTTTTCTGAAAGCATAGCATCTTAAAATCAGAATAAAATCTTAGGAAGCATCGTTATCATTACATACCTTAAGTAGAAAGAAAAATCTCTATATTAGTACGAAGTATGTCTTCCTATAGCAGAAATGACCTCTTTTACTCTCTCTCTCTCTCTCTCGTCTTGGTATTAACTCCACTAGTGCAGTGCACATAATCTTAACTTCGTCATCGTGGAACCACACTTGCATAGAACTTTTAAACATTTGTTCTTTTGTCATGCAACTCATCTTAGCTAAACGGTTCTTGAGAATATGTCATAAATTCTCAATAGGACTTACCTGTTCAATTATGCACTTTTATTTTATTTTCCTGTACAAAAGTCTGGACCAATATCGAATTTTAACAAGGAAGCAAATCATCTTTTTTAAAATGTTCCTTTAAATGTTTCCTTGAATGGAACAATTCTATTGCGCAATGATTCTATGTATTCGGCATAGTTCACCATGCCTTTAAAAAGAACTAAGCTTCCATTGCAATTCGTTCTGAAAAACACCCAAAATATCTGTTTAGAAGAGTGGTTTACAGTCTGTTGGATAAAATCTGGCAGCAGAGTTTCAACTTCACTTCATCTAACTGCACTTGATTTGTATCCCTGCAAAAGTAACTGCGTTTCATTACTGAAAATCACCTTCTTCTGGTCATTAACAATCCAGGATCAGTATTTTTGGTCTAAGCTAAACGTGGTTTCATCCTTTTCTGAGTTAAAAATTGCTTTATCCTCGGTCTTACAGATAACTTCCAGAACCCTTTTCGGTACAGTTGAGAGGTACTCACTTCAACACCATAATTCAATAAATCCTTACGAAGATCTTTGATTGTCTTACTTTGATTTATTTTGCTCTATTTCTTATTAGAATTTTATCAGCAGGAATTTTCTAACTGAGCCCACATTACCTTTTCGTTTTGAAGACGATGATCAGGAATCTTGAAATGCTCTTGAAATACATGATTTGCCCACACAAACTACCATAGCTATATATCTCGTAGTCATAGAAGTGGGTTCGTTAAGATTGATTATTTTAGAACTCTTCCTCGAAATAATATCCATTTCTGAATAAGTGAAAATAACACATGTTAAGTGAAACGTAAAATTATAACCACCAGCATCCACACTGAAAGGCTCAAAACTGAACTACTAATGTATTAAACCAATTAAACGAGTAAATTATATTCAAGATCAATCCGTCACACACACATAACTTCTGGGTAGATACAACTGGTTTGAAGGGGTTAGGGATATAACTGGTAATCGCATACCAACTCTAACAAGAAAAATGTTTGTCCCAATTAATTTGAACAGTTTAGTAGCATAATATAGAAAAAAAAATAATATATGGTTACCCAAATACGCCAGAGACTAAGAGAGTAAAAGATCAATAGTATTAAAAATTGATTTAAATCTTTCATATCATTGGAATGCTTTTAAGCACGTATAAAAATTTATTATTGAATCCTAAATTACAAAATGTTTTCTTTGTTAGTAAAAAGTTATTTTTAGTTTTGTTAGTAGATCCAAGCCATCCTGTTCCTCACAAAATATACCGACTTTTCATAAATAGCTCATAAAGATCCTTTAAAAAATTTATAAGAATATATAGCTGCTGATCAGGAGAAATATACAATGGAACCACACCTCCCAATTTCTCTGCATCGTAATTGCCCTCCCAAAAATCAAACACAGAAATTGTATGATTGGAGGGAGGCTTCATCTCATTGAAACCATATTCGGCCTTGAAGAATTGCTTAAACAGCGTTAAACAATTCTAGAAATGTTTTCTGAAGAAATACGAGACACTTTTAAGCTCTTAGTCAAGGGGAAAAAAGTATGAGCTAATTAAATAGTCATCAAAGATACCTACACTTACATTAATTACACGTTCCATTGTTACGTGGCATGTAATCTGGTTTCGTTTGGGTTGTATAGGGAAGACCTGTAGAGGTGTTGAGAGAATTAAATATTTCGTCATGGAAAAATGACTTTTAATTACTGAGGAAACAGCAGATGACGACACTTTGTAGAAGAAACCACTGTGGAGTTATTACACACGGTAAAAAAAAAATATGGTTGTAATAATTATACTCCCTGATGATGGAAAGTTTGTTGAAAGAAGGAAACGTAAAAATAATAAACAAATGTTACATATTTATAACAGCTTTTTCTACATAAAGAAAAACAATCAATAGGGCATGATCCATAGTTGTCGCGTATGGAATCTCTAACGCTGTTAATTAATACAGTTGATGGATATAACACTACACGGGTTTATATAAGATTTTTAAAAATTCCAAACTTGGCTTGAAGATCCCAATATAGTTGGATGAGGCTACTGATAAGACTTCAAATGCTATGTGAAGATCTAAAGGTCTAGCTGATTACGGAAATATTTGGGAAGTACAGATAGGCAGTAAATTGATAGAAAGTTCTGTACCGTAAATAATTATTTCACTAAAAACAAGCCAAATATTTTTTTAAAGAAAGATCAATAGAATAAAGTAATAAAATAATTGTATAGAGATGATTTAATATAATTAATGCATGATTATGCTGTAAAGGGAAAAAAATTCTACTCTCTAATGGAATAGTATCTCTCTTTTTACAAAGATTCCGGTTTGTCGGACTTCCGAAAGAATGACAAACCAAATAAAATCACACTGTTTTTTTATATATATTTGAAGATATATTTATGCTGGCTATCAGGGCTCAATTAAGTTGTTAGTTAGTTAGTTAAGTTAATTAGTTGATAATAAACATATGTCAATCAGCAAAATTCAAGTAGTGTTTTTTTTTCCTGGGAACCTAAGATTAGAGTAAAACAAGATTTTTATACTTTTTGAATTACCCGAAATTATACTCCGAATCCCTGGGAAGAAAAAAAAATATATCAGAAACACACTTGTAGTAATAATAAAAAGTTTATCCTTAAATAATACTATTCGATTAAATTTCGAGTTACAAATGCAATTTCATCAATTTTAAATACAGGACTACATTGTAACTCAAGTTTGAATGAGTGTCATCACAACATAAGCATAAACATACTTAAACATAAGCATTTCTTTCAAATAAGGTCAGTTTTTCAATTTAAGAACTACTGAATGTTTTTCAGTCGAAAATTGTGTTAAAGCATTTTAGGCTAAACTGATTGAATCACAACAGAAAAGTATAGAAGATATTTTGGAAAAAAATGAGTTGCGAGTACCACGTAATCTATGCGCACGCCATTTGCCAAGCCGTGTGCATTATTTTATATTAGGAAAGTGTATATATGGGAGGAGAGGCATCATTGAGATAAAAAAATGTATTACATACAGATTTATTTCTGAAAGTGATTAAATAATTGAAGATTTAAACAAAGCACTAGATTTAGAATTTTAAGGTGGTACAGCATCAGATGCTGCTTTCATATTTTTCGCGTAGAAAAAAAGTGTCATGTTTGGTATAAATAAAATTATAAAGTACATTTTAAAATTATTCAGAAAGTCATCTGACAAGAATTATAAATTTAAAAGCCATGTGCTAAGCAAGTTTTTGTTTTTTAAGATATCAAAACACACTGGAATAGTTCTTTAGCATAGCGTTAAAGATTTTTTTGCGATAAAATCAGAAACTTCAAATGCATGAATTCTTATTAAAAACGTCAAACAATAATGACTATGGAGTAGATAAATGATTTTGTTAACTAAAGAATAAATATTTGTTTTCATTATTCGATAGTTGAACCAATATACCTTAGAATTCACGAAGAACATAAAACTTTCTCTAGTCTGAATAATTAGTGAGAGACTTAAGTTGTATTGAATTAAATTAATACAATATTGTATTAATTTAATACAATTTGAGTGTCTTGGGAGACGGTATTACTTTCTTGCACTTGTACTCCAAAGAAAATCTTTTTTTTTATTCCACAAGCCGAAATAGTTATAAGACGTTTTGGAAGACGAATCACTTTACAACAGCGTTTTTGAAACTGTGGGGTGCGCCCCCCCTTAGGGAACGTGATAACATTACAAGGGGGCGCAAGCATATTAAAAAGTCAGAAATAAAAGATTTAAAAAATTACAAATTTACTGAAAGGAAGCAAAACAAAATATATTCTGACATAATAAAAAAGTAAAATACATATTTACATTGATATAATATACTTATAAATGTATCTGTACTGCATAATGTATTTGATAATTAATTTATCAATACTACGTTAAGAACAAGATTAATAATTACTAAAACTCCCATGAGCTTGTCATATACAAAATTATACACAAATTTTAATACTTATCTTGATAATTTGTACGGATTATAATTAAAGTCATATTGTAGCTTTAGCATGTAGCTTTTAGTACGTTATTTTTGAAATCGATACATTGTTATTGTACGAAGGGGGCGCGATGAAAATTATGATTGAAAATTGGCTCGCAAGTATTGAGAGTTTGAGAAGCACTGCTTTACAAACTCTTTGCCTTCAGAACTGGGAACGGAAGCTTTGGAATATAAATATTTAACATTAGATAAAAAAAATCAGAAGAAAAAAAAAACAGCATGTCAAAAATGAAGATCCTACTTCATTCAACAAGCAAGAGTTTTAGCTTTAGGAAGATAATAAAAGAAAAATTACAATTATTTGACTGAACAAAACATACGATTATGCATTGTGCAACTGAGTGAAGTTTTGAAAACGACATCAACTGAGCTTTCGAGAGCAACTTTTGCTGTCGGCTTGGTTATAAAAAAAATAATTTAAAAACTAAGCTGAGTGTAACTGCATAAATGTTGATCATTTTTTCTTCGGTGCTGTTTAAAAATGTAAAGTTAAAATATTTTATTTGTATTTTGTAACTCAATACAGAAAGAATATGAAAGTATTATATATATATCTATTAAAAATAGTTAAATTTAGATTTTCAAAATTTTGATATATTCGCGGGAATACCGGGAATGACTATGAGGCTTCTGGATTTTCGTAAAATTTCGGGAAAATAAAATTGCCCGGAAATTTCCAGATCTGATATTCCTGGCAATGATGCTAATTGCTTGTTAGGGTGCTTGGACGAATTACATGATGATCAAAACGCGTTACGTTCACAAATTAGATTTCAATGCCATTTTTTATGATCCAAGGGTAACTAATGATTTTGTAAAGGTAATAAAATGCATGTATATTGACAAACCAGATGATAAATGAGTTGCCGCTGTGATGATCACTCTATCAATGTATGTTTCTATCATACTAAATTAACTTTGATTTTATTCAATTTTTGGTATTGTTTCCTGCCGAAATCATTGCAAAATTCATCACTTCATCTTAAACAATACTTCAATTTCTTATTACTGCTTCCTTTAGCTTAAATACATATTGCTTATCATATGGAAACTTAGTAAACTCGCTCAAGTGCAGGAACTCGCTTGAACTAATCTTGAATTTTCCCATACTTAATAGTGATGCCAGTTTACGCAGTAAAAAAAAGACAGCATAATGAACTAACTAGTTTTTCCTCCCGTTTAAGGGTATCAGTTATAGCTTGCTGGCTGCCAAATGAGGCTCTTCTAAAAGTATTTCCTGAATTTTAAATTTCTATCAAAAGTGAATTGTTAAGCAAAGATATTACATCAAATTTCGTGGAAAATTTGGTAATTCTCAAAAAAATGCAGCAAAAATATGTTGCCATTTATATGAATTTAACACAAACGAAAGAACAGTTGAACATATTAGAAATAGCCTCAAGGCAGTGGAAAGTGATTAGGGTTCCGAGAAGGCTACAAAGCACAAAGAATGCAGCAGTTGTAAAGAAGGAGAAAAATCTGGTTAAATGAGATTGTAATTTAACTTTTCGGAATATTTTCTAAGGTTAAAATCCTTAAAATATGCATACAAGCAGTTTTGTAAGATAATTTAAACATAGGAGATTTTTTAAAAAATGTGTCCCAGTGCTGTCGGAAGAACATATAGGATTCCATCTTCTTAGGAGAGAATGGCATTCCAATTTTTCCCCAGCTTTTCTGTTTTAAAGAAATTGATCTTAAGAGCAGTCAGTAGGGTAAAAACCTTTCGGAAATCGATTTTGAGTTTTTGATATTTCTAAAATTTCCAAATCAAGACCTTTTCAATGATATAATATAAAAGCCATTATATGAATAAGAAGTATTTTAAAATGATTTTTAAAAAATAATCAGCTGATTTACCACGCCCATTTTGACAGATAGAAATGCAAACATTGCCTTTTTAAAACTGGGGAAAAGTTGCAAAGCCTCGATTACTTTTTATTTTTTAATACCCAAATTAACTTTAGTTAATTGTATAACTGCAACTGTTAGATTTGCTTAAAACCTTTGGAGGAAATTTCAGATTTTCATGCGGGTTTTAGTAAATGTTATACTTAAAATGTAGTCATTTTTTACTGAAATTTAGGTCTTTTCTTTAGTTTAAATTCATTTTTAATTAGTTATTGTTACTGATTTTTAAATTTTCGCGTGTTTAAGTAAAGTGTTAAAAGAAAAAAAATTAGGATATATAATTGTGACCAGGTGAGAAATATATACGTAATGAATTTTAATTTTATAACTGCATAAAGTATAATGAAGATAATATGTGATGGAAAATAAATAGGATAATACTTTTACAAGGTAAGATTTTTTATAAAAATTGTTTTCTAAATGTTTTTTTTAAATTGTGTCAATGTACACTGTTTCTTAAATACAATTGTGTATACTGAAGTGGCACTTTTGAAATATTCTTAAGCAGATATCATAACAAAAATGACAATTTTCAATAAATTCATAATAATCATATTTGCTCGCTCAACTAAAAGTTTGTTTTTTAAAAAACTAATTAATACATTTAAAAAATGTCGCTTCAGTATAAATATAAATGTATAATTAATACATAAGTCAAAATCTTGAGTCTTTATGTTTAATAGTTTCTGAGATAAAGGTATGAGATGATACATCAAGTGTGATGTTTGTTTACTTTGAGAGAAGCTTGTTACATACTTAAAAATACATAAATTTCATGTTTTGAAACATAAAAACAGTTTTATTTTGGCTGTTTCAGAAATCATTTGTCCAGTATAGAGTAACTTTTGAAGTTAGAAACTGTCTGCAGCAACAAAACCAATAATAATCTTACAAAAGCCTCACGAAAACTTGCGAAATGTCGTATAATCAGGTATTTTTATGTACCGTCTCAAATCCATACCAAAACTATATTGATATATTTTCACATTATATTTATGATGCTTTATTTTAATATTTGATATTAGTAATGCATGAAAGCTACAAATTCTTCAAAAATTGATATAAAATTTGACAAAATTGATATATTACTAGAAAATATCTCGTTAAAAAAACTGAAAAATGCTATTCTGGGCAATGTAAGACTTTTGTTGACTATTTTATGCAAAATAAATTTCAAAGATGCCAATGTTTAATAAAATGGGACAAATACATGTTGGAATACATTATTTTTGTGACGAAGTTGCACTTTATAGTAAAAATTCAATTTTCTCAAAATGATGTTTTAAAAATTGCTTTTATATTTTCCATAGAATATGATGCATGAATGTACATGAATTTTTCCCTTAATGTTACTGATATATAATTAGATATATTCATGTGAGTGTTTTGGAGATTTTCCCAAAATATTTGTCTGGAGTTTATATATCGTGACAAAAAATGTTAATTTTTTAAAAAAAATCATAGTGATATTTTTATGTTACATGTTTTTGTGAAAACTTAATAATAGATTTTAAATATAGATGCGTATATTTGTTATACAAGGTAAATAAAAAAAGTTTTTGCCGTTTTTAATGACCCAAGAGAACATGGCATACAAACAAAGTAGCCTATTGTTAGTCCTCGAAGTAATCACCATCGGCATCCAGCACCATCTGCCAACGTGTCTTCAGTTGTTCAATCCCCTTGCGTTAAAACTCGTGGTTGTGGGACGTAAAGAATTCCGTGAGAGCTTGGTGCACATCTGCTTCATTGATGAAGGATATACCTCGAAGCTGATTGCTCAGGGAATGGAAGTGGTGGTAATCTGATGGTGCAAGGTCAGGTGATTAAGGAGGATGGCACAAAGTATTCCAACTAAGGGGCTGTATCGTATTCCTGGCCACCAGCGCGACATGTGGCCTCGCGTCATCATGCAATATCAGTACACCCTTTCGATTAACCTGTGTTGGCTCCTTCTGATGCAGTGCATGTTGTACACTTTCTAATTACTGCAAATTTAGGTCCTCAGTGACCGTTTGGCCCGTTGGTAGCAGCTCATAGAGAACCATTTGACGACAAGTCCACCAGGAGCAAAGCATAATCTTGCGTGGGTGCATAGGTGGTTTTTGCGCTGTGCGAGGCAGTAATCCTGGGGTGACAACTAATGTTTGGAACTCTTGGGTGTGTCATACAGAACCCAGTTCTCGTCAATGGTTAGCACCCGATTGAATATGGATGCACTACAGTGGCGAGAAAGCAACGATTAACAGGCTGCCACTCGTTGCTGCTTATGGACTTCCAACAGCGTGTGAGGAACCCACTTGCTCAGCCTGTACGTCTTACCTAAGCAGTGCAGAGGAAGTCTAACCATTTCACTGGACGTGTTGAATTGTCTGGCAAGTTCACCACACGTTTGACGTTTGACTATACTGTCCTCCTCAATGGCCGCTTGCAGGGCTTTGTCATCCAAGGCTTGTGGTCGTCCAGTTCGAGCTTTATCATACAGGTACAAATCTTCTGACCTGAATTTTTGAAACCAATGCCTTGCCGTGCGTTCATCAGCAGCACTGTCCCCAAACGCTTGACATATTCTGTCACTTGTTGCAGCGGCTGATAAGTCCACTTTGATGTCGTAAAGTAAACAACCTCGAACGAGCTTCTTCGAAACGTACATTTCGCTTCGCTACTGTTTGAGTTCCGATTGATGAATATAAATAGTGGAATCGCGTTTATAGCAACTGATATTCCTACTCTCGACTGACGGTTTCTCAATCCCGTCATACACGAATTTGCATACTTATTCTTAATAATTTCAATGAAAACGCGCAAACGGGAAAAACTTTTTTTGTTTACCTTGTACATTTCAGTTTGCATTGAGTGACAAGCCTTTGATGTTCTGCAAGAAAACTTACATTCCTTAAGTATGCTGTCCATAATTGAGAAGTACATATCCTAGACAAAGCAAAACATTTGCAGCATTATTCAACATTTTTTGTGGTATTGTAGATACATCTTGATGGATGGGATACATATTGATGTATGCGCCTGGATATATTTTTGTTTTATAGTATCCCCTCAACCAAAGGGCGCACATTATTGAATCGAGAAATAGGATACATGAATTTAGAACATTGGAGTGTTTGGCTTCTTGTCCATAGAATGGCAGGCCATCAATATACTTTAGTGGTTCCCTGACAGTTGAACACAGTATAATCCACGATGGTGGTTTCTGCTCACAGGGAATGCAGTGCTCAAAAGGTTTTGAGACATACCGGTTTGTCATGAGAAAATAACTGTAAATCATTGGGATTACATTGAACGACATTGATAAAAGCTGCAAAATAATCATGAATTGAGATCTAATTACCATCTCACTCGTAAAAGAGACTAGTTCCATAATGTGTATTAGATAGATGAAGTATATTTTTCACGACTCCTGCCATTCTGAACTATCTCATGTACATCACATAAAATTCAAAAGCAATTATTCAAGATCTCATGTATCATAACAAATTGGTCGTCGAGTGTTATTTTATACCTTGGGTCATAGGAACGTGTTTTAAAACTTCTTTCTGGGACAAGTGGGCTCGATGTCCGATGCCTCCCAATACCCTCCAAGTACACACGGTTAAATCAGTGCTTGTTAAATCAAAAGGTCCGAAAGTCTTGTGGGCGGTCGAAGCTGAAACTACGAGTGCAGGGGACTAGAGAATATTTCCTTCCCCTCCAGTTCTTTGCCTAAATTGTGAAGGTGGAGACCAGTGGTGTCGCCATCTATCGTAAAGATCTATCGTCCCTTCTTTCACCGAACTAAATCGTACTGTCACCTGTATGGTGCTCAAGGCTAAGGTCAACGACATGCCTACATCTAACCCTTTGCCACGATGAATTTCGTGGGTCTTGATCTGGCTACACAAGACAGGTGGCATGGGCAACAGCAACAACAACAGCATACCGTATATCCTGCGATATATTCATTATGTTGTGGTTAAAATTTCTCCATCAAAAATTGCGTTTCTGTGCATACAACTGCTTCGACTAATGCATTGTGAAGCAGATGTCTGTTCTTTATATACTTTAAATACTTCTTTGAGAAATGTGATACCAAAAATTCGACAACACATCCATTAGCAAATAAAGAACTATCCAAGCTAATTTTTTTTCATTCATTTGCCCCAATCCACAGCCAGTAAAAAAGGCATTCCTTAAATCATAATCCTTAAAAATATATAAATCCATTCTTAATTCCTTATAAATATATAAAGAAAACCTTTTCTTCCTAAAACCTTCGATTAAATAAATTATTTATCAGGTACAAAATGTATGAAATAAATCTTAAGTGAAATTTCTTCTTTAAATTATCGAGTTTCAAAGAAATGGAAGATCAAAGTACTTATATAGAACTACATATATATACATTCGGAAGCTCAGCATTTTAATTTGATTTAAAACGCATACATTTTTCATTTGTGAGGATAATGGATCTTTTCCTGAGCTCTCTTACTAATAGCAGCCGTTCTATTGCTATTTATGAGCTGTTGTAATGGAGGAAACTAATAAAACTACAACATACGGCCCATCATGGCACGCTCTTCTGGAGATGATCACCAGAGTATGTCATCCTTTTATTTTTTTTTGTTCTTGATCCTTACTCTTTTCACATTCTGGTCTTTTTATTTGGTGATAATATATTAGTTCCTTTTATACTAAAGAATGTCCCGTCTTTTTTATGGTTGACTTACATGTATGTAGAAAAAATTAAAACTGTAGTAAAGACTAAAGTATATATATATATACTTCACTTTTTTTTATATTTGGTTTAAACAAAAACAAAAAATCTGTACTTAAAGTAAGTACTTGTCTTTATGTGTACTGATCGGAACTATTTCCACGTGCATAGGAATTATATTTCAAAGTGAATCATAAAAAAAAAACTTTTTGTAGTAAAATCAAACAGAAAAGCTAAAAGGCATTTTACTTTAGGAGGCATTTTAATTTTTACATTGCTCATCCACGCATGTTAAAAAGTGCTTCAACATCTTTAAATCAGTACAATTATGATAGAGAAGGCAATTGGCAAAATATTGAATGTATTTTTTAAAAAGAAAAACACTAATGGTTTTTTTTTTAAAATTTATTATTATAAGTTTTATAAAGATTTTTTTAAGTTTATTTTTAGACACAAAATATTTATATTGCTATTTTATATGCTATCCCTTAAGTATATGTTTTGTAATACTCAGTAAGATAAGATCCTAATTGTGGATATTTTAAATAAACAGTAATTATTTTATTTTTTCAAAAACACTTTTTAAAGAAAAGTTGCTAGAAAACGTTTTAGGATTATATGGAAAGTAATTAATTTTTGGCCTTTGTGATTACCGTGATTCAAGTGCATGGATTAATTGAAGTTTCGTAAAACGTGTGAGCTAAATGTTTTTGTTAATTTTCAAGAGATTATTATTTTGAATAATTAGCTAAATTATTATTAAAATGTAGCAATTTAGAAATAAAAACATCCAATATATTTACATTTTTCATTTCTATTAAACTTTTATATCTTATGATTTTAATTAGTTACAGCTAGCTAATTTATTTCTACTTTTCGATTGTACTATGCATTAAATTTGCTTAAAATTTTAATCAAAATTCTGCTTGAGTAATCACCTTATTTAAATATAAAATCTGACATCTCGTTTATTTTTGTCTCCTTAGAGAGTGCACTGATTTTTGCTAATTACATACTGATAAATAAAAAGCTTTGAGGCGTTTTATTATTCTGATAGTAAACAATAATTATTAAAATGCGATTTTGGACACATGGTATTTTTTTTTATAAATTTCCTTAAAAACTATTTAATAATTCATACATTTTATTAAATAACTTTTGACCATGCCTCATTGAAATATGATTTTGAACTAATATGTTTCTCAGAACTTTTAGCTCTCATTTGATCCTTGCCCACAAAAAAGATTTTTGGGAACAAGGATTCTATTCTGTAATTGAGTATTATCAAACGTAGAACTTACAATTTTATAGATTTGATGTCTAAAACTGTAGAGATGATAAAAGTTTAGATAATTTATTAAATAAATTTTTGAGCATTGATTTCTTATGGTATTTTCCGGCCGTTTCATGCAGATTGAAATTGTTTTTTATGTTTTATTCCTTAGTCATTTCTGAAGTAACATTTTTGAATTTATCTCGAATTTCTTATCACTTCAGAAGATGTACAGGCATTAAAATGTATTATTTCTGCAAGCTGAAATATTACATAACGAAGCAAAGTCCACCATTAATGAATTTCGAACAGAATACTGCAACTTTTTCATTCTCTTCAGTCTTATATAAAGAAGTGAGTTTTGAAGAGAATCGACTAATCCATTTGAAAAAAAGGCGCAGACTTGTGTTGCGTCCTCCTATTAAGATTTTTGAAGTATTTAATGATTTATAATGGTTAATTTCATACATATGTAAATATTGTAAATAATATCTGTGTATGTAAACACATAAAGGAGACTTAAATTAACTCTCTTAAGTTTCACACTATTTAATATTTTTTCTCAATACGTTACAATACATTTAAATGTGTAGTATTTTAATATACATAGACAGTCATTACTATTTTTATTTTTTCCTTAATATAATATCTTTAGGTTACTTCTGATACCAGAAAGTGCTCAGTCCAGTCCCATTAATGTGACCACCCCGTACTTTCGACGTCGACGTTAAATAACCAATTGCAGAAAGCAGGTTGCAGCATTGTACAGTTGAGCGTTATAAAGGGTGTGTGAGGACTTCGTAAAACAATGCAATCATTAACGTAATGCAGAAACGGAGTGATGTATCTGGTTCCCAAAAGGGCATGATCATTGACTTTCAGCCTAAGGGGGGAAGCACTTCCGAAACGTTTGTTTGTGAAATGTTCACGTATCGCTGGGGTAAGAGTATACCATGTATGGTAAAATGGGATTGTCCAAAATCAGTGACGAGGCAAATGCGGTGTACCACAGGCCATAGATGACAACGGTTGCGGAGATGCGTTTGGGTGAATAGACGTGTTGTCATTTAGAAACTGATCCCCCAGTTGAATCAAGGAACTGCCAACAGTGTCTCCCAAAATACTATTCAGTGAACGTTGCTACGCCAGGGCCTCCGAAGCAGACATCTGTTTCATGCACCTATGCGGACTAATGTTTCTCGGCAACGAAGATTGGAATTGCTGCAATTGAGCGTCCACTGAATGGCGACAGGTAGCGTTTTCCGATGAGTCACGTTTTATGCTGCACCAGACAGATGGACGTTGGCGAGTACAGCGTGAAACCTTTGAAACCAAACACCCTGCAACATTCGCCGGAATGGTCCAGGTAGGAGGTGGAAGCATTATGTCTTCAGAATGTTTTCTTGAAATTCTCTGGGTTCACTCATCATTGTGGAAGTCACGATGGATCAATACAAGTAAGCATTTGTCTATGGGGATCATGTCCAGACCCTATATGCGCATTGTTTTTTCTCAGGATGATGGCATCTACAAGCAGGACAATGCTAAGTGGCATACAGCTGACAGTGTACGTGCATGGTTCAAAGAACACCACAGGATGAGTTTACCGTTCTATCCTATCCTGACTTAAACCCAATCGAGAAACTGTGGGACAACCTCGATCGGGTTGTTCGCGCTATGGATCTAGCGCAGCTGACTACGGCACTGCAGTCGGCATGGCTCAACATCCTAGTGAGCACCTTCAGGATCTTAACTGTTTCTCTACCTGCACGTCTCGCAACTGTCCACTCAGTGAAAGATGGCTATTCGGGCTTTTGAAGGGAGATCACATTAATATGACTTGACTGTGTATTTCTGTATGATACTTTTACGGTAGGGGTTTAAAAATTGTATTCTATCCTTAGCAGCAGAGGTTTTGTGGTTTAAAACTAGTTTTCACACAGTTTACTCTTGTCTATTACATAGAATATGTAAAACAACTTCAGCGAAATAGTATAACTAATTTAGTTGTCATATCTTAAGAAGCCACTAAGATTTTAACAAAATTTATGCTCCTACAATAATTAGGAGTGATTATTCGAAGAAATATCGATAGAAAATTCTAGAATACAAGGAAAAAAAGATAAAGTGCGATGAAAATTGAAGTTCACGTTTGTTTGGGATTTTGAGTTTCATTCACCTCCTGCGATATTGTGATTATAAATTTGTATTACTGCATTCTATGACAGTGTAAAGTTTAAATTTGTGTTATTGTAGATTTATAAGTGGGTGTTAACTTTTTCTGATACAATGGAGCTTTTTACATATACTACGGATAGTATCAAAAAGATTTTGATTTATTTCAAAGGAGCATTCTTATTTATTGAGTGGTCCTTTATCATACTTGAAAGGTATTTAAACAAGTACCAGTACCAATGTTATCTTCTAATCATGTTTTTAATCAATTACATTTTGAATTTCAGGGAATTTAAAATGCACTCTTGATATTTAAAAATATTTTAAATTTTCTTACTTTGTAACGGGATCTCACACATTTTTAATTAACCTTTTAGAGTTCTGTTTGTTAATTGTTTGATTTGAGAAGTCCTTGAAAAGGATCCGTAATTTAAAAATTAGAATTGCTTTTTAAAGGCGAAGTGACTTTTTAAAGTGAATGAGGGTGTAAAGTTTATTTAAATCACCCTAAAAGTAGAAGAAGGGCTACTGTTGAAGCTCGTAAGTTTGTCATGGTCAAGTGACCTGGGATAACACCCTCCTTTTAAAAACCACATCACAGTATGGGGATTTTGATCTACGACAGAATAACGTGCATCAGCTTCAAATCACAGAGGGTCTTCAGTGGCTCTAGGACACGAACTTATGGCTAGGCGGCCCCATGCTCGTGACTATGACCACAAGACTTGTAAGCGACTTCCCCCTAAAGTCGCTCCCTCACCGTCTTGCCTACCTAAGAGTGTGGGAGTAGTCAAAGCAGGACCAGAAACTTCCATTATAACGATTATTTATTTTACTCAAGCACACTAATCAACAACAGTTTAAACCTTAAGCCTTAACTTCGCAATTTTTTAAAATTTCTCTGAAAAAATTATAGCAGCTAGTTCTCAAGTAATAATAAAAGGGAAAAATATGAAAAAAAATAAAAAAATAACCAGTTTTGAATTTGTCATTTTTTTTTGTTTTTTGCAGAAGTGCAACGTTGCGTAGTAGTGCTGTAAATTACAAAACTTTTTTTTTATATGAGGATTTTGTTATTCATCATAAAATGTTTAAATTTCATACCTGGTAACTTATTTCGTCAGTAAACAAGAGAAAGCATAAAATATAATGGATTCTTTTTATAACAGAAACACAGTTCTTGATGCATCAGTGATTTTTGTAATTGTTGTGATTTCTAGAAAAAAAGTACTTCCATCTAGTGACAAAATTAGCATGTATTTCGTTGCAGATATATGATTTGTAGATAATAAAAAAAAACATTGAGTCTGTTAAATTAAAATAAAACATATGTTGCAGAAATGCAACAGTACGAAGTTAAGGGTTAAGTAAATGTCCTAGAAGATGATAGGAAGAAAGCAATAAACCTTAATTTAACAAGCGCAAGTAACCAATTTAGTTTAACCTAATCTATCGTTGACTACAAATTCCCAATCCACTAATTTAATACAGTGGCAAACACCACTCTTAACTTAAGCTGCGAAAATCAACTTTATTATATCTCACCTTAGTGGCGACTGTAACAGTTTCTCAGCTCCTTCCTCCTCTTAAAATTACAAAACTCTAACATTATATAGTAGAACTAATCTACATATCAGGGTTTCTTCTTGAGAGGGATGGATGTGAACTAAACTCGAATGCTAGCCCAAAGATACCCCAAGAGGATTAGTGAAAAGTTCCCATAATGATCCGTCACAGACTACCGCGGCTGACCTAAAGGCATAAAGTAGAGAGATGAGATTATAATAGTAGGAAAATTTGACTGCTATCGCGTTTATAAGTAACAATCAGAGGAGGCTTATTCAAGATTTTGATTAAGATCTGCGAGTTAGCAGGAAACACGAGTTTTAGATATAATGTTTAAAAGAATTTTCGGACTGCTTTTGGAATTAATGCCTGTATGATTGAGCCTGAAAGCCGTCTATAGAGAATGCTTATTGCTTTGGTTAGAGTGCGAAGTTTCTTACCGGCTTAAATAAAATTTGTTGAGATTTGCAATGCTTGTTGATGCTTTTCATCTCAACATTAGTACGAAATCCGGTTCGTTTGAATTGGTAATATCTTTTTTGCTGTTCAATGCGGGGGAATTATGATTTTGTAAGAATTATGTTTGCCAAACATTCTTTGTAACACTATGTGTATAAAAAGGCAAGGAAGTTGTAGGTTATTATTTTTTCCTGTTTTGTAAAAAATACAGTTAACAAAATACCAGACAGTTTTTGTATTTAGGTGTTTGTGTTGGATATCATATTTTTTTAAAATTTAAATAGGGCATGTTTGTTAGCAATTAATTTAATTGTCTTGCATTTTTTTTAAATATTGAAAAAAAGAAATAAGTTTTAAAAATTGCGTAAATGAAAACGAATATTATTTCATTAATCTTTTTCTACTGATTTCCATTTTATGGACTGAATCATTCTTATGCTTATCCATACACTACTTTGAAGATTGTTAAAAAATCAGAAGGGGTATGACAAGCTCGAAGTCCTTCCATGTAGTGTAGGAGAATGTTAAGAATGCAAAATACAGTTTAAATTTATTCCTCTAATTCTATTAATTTTTATGAAAAAAAAAAGGAAAAAAATTAGTTTACACCTATTTTTTCCCTTTATTCGCATCATTTTTCTAAAAATAAATTGAATACTTATGCGTGTTAGTCATGATACTTAAACCTGAATCTTTTGAATGGAAAAAAAGTAGTATCTGAAATAATTAAATCTACCTTTATTATTCCATTTTTATTATTTAATTTAAAACAAATGTTCTATCATAAAAATAATCTGTTTTTTTAATTTACTACAAGCTATTAGAAATGTGTTGCCAAACATTTATTTTATTGCAGTTATACTTGTTGTAATTTAATTTTTTTAAAATTTTGTCTCTAATTTGTGACAAATAAAGAAAAGAGATAATTGTGAATTTAGCAGAAAAAAGTCAAAATAGTAACTTCATTGAAATCCTTCTTTTTTTATTAATACTTAATTTCTTTTAAAATAGTATAAATAAAAGCTTGAATCGAAAAAGGATTTTATTAGGTATAAATTTCAAAAAGTATTATTCATTACACACAAATGCAAATGGAACTTAATTGTATTTACTCTACGTATAGTAAATACAATTAAGGGAGACCAAAAAAGTTTTCAAAAATTGATTTTACTGACACAAAATAAAAATTTAAGTTTTTTTGTTTTTGTTTTTTTTTAAATCAATGAAAATAAGAAAACAAATTTACAATCCACTGAAATAGTTAAAATCTTTCAACAATGCTATCCAAGCAAAAAAAAAGATTTGATAGAACATGAATAATTAATGCTACAAAAGTAGTAGCAAAGAAATAAATGCCTTCATTTGTACTCCAGAAATCGTACTCATTGCAAACATCTTACCTTTACGCAGCCGAAAGAACAATCCTTAGGAATGTGTCTACATTGATGTATTTATGGATTACCATTATGTTGGGATCTTCTAATGCTTCAGGCTTCTTTGAGACGAAGAAAGAAACATGAATAAGCTTTGGGATACTCAAGCAAATACAAAAACACAAAACTTTTCTTTTGGATAGACAACTTGTAATCCAGCATAATTAAACAATTCCCTTATATACCAGGACATATGACTTAGTTGAAGTTATTTTGCTTAGTGCGATCCTGCACGAAAAGACTAAATAATGACAAAGTTGGAATCCCTACGGTAAGCCCTCGAGCTTCTCAGAGTCAACGGTAATATACGTCAACACTAGTAGCTGTATAGATATATCAAAAATATGAAAGGGATGACCAGACATTATCAGCAGTGACAACATTCTTGTGTTTTTCTTCTCTTTCTTCCGTCGGCCTCCTTTATTTTTCCTTTGTGGTATATTAGACTGTTTTTAATAAAGAATGGAGATAATTCCTAGTATTTTGCTAGATATGTCCTATTGTTGTACAAGGAAATTCGCGGAAGAATTCTCTAAAGTAATTAAGTTATATTTAGATTCGGCATATGTCTTGTTTGAAGAAACGGATAATTAATTTTATATAACTTAATTACTCTTATTTCCTTTGAATGAGAATTCATATGTATCATAAATGATAAATGTATAAATAACATTAATACGTATAATGATGGACTATGAATGGGAGTTATTTTAAGTATTAAGTAATTATTTTTAATTACAAATTAAAAACTTTTTTCATATATAATCCGATTAATTGTTATTTAAATAATATACAATTATAATACTGTTAGTTAAATAAGTTTTCTTTATTTAAATCTTTGTTGAAAATTATTTGCCCTAAGAACTTAATAGAAAATATAACATGCACATTTAATAATATTTAATTTTGTACATTTATTAATTAGTGCAGTTTGGTTAAATTTTCGATTGAAATGAAAGAAGTTAGAGCGCATCCTCTTCTTTTCATCTAGCGCCCGCATAACACTGAGTTTCGGTACACCCAGTATTACATTTAAATATCTGGCAATGTGTGTAGGCAACGTGAACTGTCATAATCCAACAAGACTTCCAAAACTTTATTTTATCCCGAATCGCGAAGCAGTAATTATTGCCAAGTATTCTTGCAGCATTCAATAATGCCTTCCTTACCCTTTAGAAGTCCTTCCTTTCAGTTATTTCACTTTTGTATTGAGTAATATTTCTTAACAAATTTGGCCCTGTTAACTCTTGTGTTACTTAGTGTTGCATTTTGGAACTCCAGTTTTGTGTTGTAGACAATTTTAGAAAGAAAAACTTACTGTGCATTATTGAAATAATATATTTTTTAAAATTTTGAAGCATAATTTGATTCGGTATTCTTAATATAATTGTAACTGATTCCAGTATTTACAAAACTGAAAAAGACATATTTTGTGCAAAATGCAATAATTCAAATTTACAATTAAAAACAAATTAACTGGAAGTCAAGCGCATCAATTAGAATTGTTGAACTGTTAACTTTCAGTTATTCATGCATGCTAAGAAAAAAATACTTTGAAGGAAAATTAAATGGTTTTTTTATGCAATTTGGTCAATCCCCCCAGCCTGTAATTACGCAAAACGTGTACTGCATAAATCACTACATACATTAAAAGTAATGCAATGACGCTTTAACAATTTTTAAAATAAGGAAACAAAGGTTCAGAACTTTAATTCAATTCAAGGTGTTGATAATTATCAGTGTGAATATATTTTACATGTGTTATGACATTTTTAGTAATTGCTAATATTTATACACGGCAATAGTATAGAAGAATGGTGTAAAGTATATGTGATGCATGTTGAAGTATAAAACAGATTATTGAGCTTGTTTTTCGGAAATACGTTTTTATTTAATAATTAGAATTAAATTTTCACTGGTTAAATTTTCACAGAAATTTTCTACCTTAAAGAAAATTCAATATTTCTAAGTTAAGGAAAAATCTTAAAATTTGACCATAGTTTGAAGAAAAATCAATTTCAGATACGCTTTATTAATTAAATTTGTGTAGACCTACTTATTTCTGAAGATTTAAAATACATTAAAACTTTTAAATATACTTTGTTATTATACTGAATATTTTTACATGAAAATATTATCCTCAAATAGTTTAATATAGAAATATTTGACGTAATTAAAAATTTCCTATGAATAAATATATATTTTTAAATAAATGGTACATCTTAAGATAAACGAATTTAATTATTCAAGCATTCATCCGTAACTAATTGAAAACTTTAATAAAAAAAAGAATTTCTTGCATTTACAAGAACAAATATTCACTATTGTAAATAAATTAATAAATATATATGTATATATAATCATAAATATTTTCCATGGATATGCTGCAAAGATCATCAACCTCATTAAAAACCTTTAAATTTTAAAGGAGTTTAAGCGCTTTAATTAAACACAAAAATAATTAAGTTACATCAAGAAAATTTGCTTCCTAGAAATACACATTTTTGAGAATGTAATAATATAAACAATTTTTCCCAGTTCAGAATACCGCTATCAAATGAATGAGTCAAAACTGTTGATGTGGAAGTAACTAGATTTTCAAAATTGTATTTACTTTTTATTTATATTTACTTCTGTTTCAAATATATTATTTTTTTTATTTATGAACCCGCATTAATTAAAAAGCTTTATGAAAAGAATGTATGAGAACACATTAAGTTGTATTAACCACTTATATTAAGCCTGTATAAGAAAATGAGTTTTGGTATAGAAATTATATATTAATATGTAATATAGGGATATGTATATACATATATATATAGAGAGAGAGAAAGACAGATATAGATATATAGATATAAACATATATAGAGAGAGATAGATAGATATAAATATATATATATATATATATGAAAGAAATTTATTTAATATATCAAAAACAAGAAATAGTATCTACCTATATAGATGGATATAAACATATACATATATATCTATCAAGTGTTAAATGTTCTTTTTCTTGGAAGAAAGAAATAAAACTATCAATATAAATAATTTCAAAAGAGTAATGTATGAAGGGAAAATTCAGTACAAAATGTTCCCTATGCATACCTTAATATGATTTGTGAAGAAATTGAATTGTGCTGAAAACCCTTTTTTTAAGAACATTTTACTAAGCTAACTACAATATATGCTACTTTAACCCAAACTAAATATTTTTTTCTCCGCAAACAATGCACTAAAAAGAATTTCTAAATAAAAAATTCTATTATTTAAGTATTCGATATGTAAAGTATTTAAGCTAAAATTGTATTTATTCTAGTTCTTAAATTTTCAAAGGGATAATTTCTCAAAAAACGCCCAATGAAGTTAAGGTATCCGGCTACGTTCGGAACCATGATTTTAAAAAAGCGCATAAATGTATAATTTTCATGATATTTAGTGTCACTTAAATGTATACATGTATAAAATTGTTTTAAGTACATTATGACAAAAAAAATATATTTAAATACACTATTTTGGCAAAAAATTAAATTAGAGTAACCTTTTTTCCAAATGTTCTCCTTTTCTAAAAAATGCTTCTATTGTATAAATATTTAGCCTGTATATAGCTCAGACCTCTGTACAGAGGCTCAACTATGATTTTTGAACAATTCACATTATTTTCCGAGTTACAACCATTTGAGATAATTATCGGCGTATTTTCTTAAAATTTATCTCTTCTGTTGTCGTAAAACATGGATAAACTCACTTCTATGTTATATATTTCAAAAATTCTAGTTGAGCCTCTGTACAGAGGTCGGAGCTATATACGGGCAAAATATTATAATAGAAGCATTTTTCACAAAAGGAGAATATTTTGAAAATGGGTCATTCTATGTTCATTTTTTGTCAAAGCATTGTACTTAAATAATTTTTTATTGTAATACTATTCTTATCCCAATAATATATACATTGTCTAATCTAAGTGACGCTAAATATCATAAATATTATCCATTTACACGCTTTTGCAAAATCACGGTTCCTAACGTAGTCGGATACCTTAAAGCGGAATATATATGACCTGCAAAACACATTCTCCATATTGAAAGGATTATACAAATATAAATAGAATGAAAAATATCTATTAAATATTTTCGAGTACATCTGAAATAGCTAAAATTTATAAAAGTATTAGCGTTAAATCCATTTGCTCGTTCCATTACCCATATACAATTTAAATCACAGTTTTATTGTGAATTAAGTAGAGATAAAAATTGAAATATTTACTATTATAAGGATTAATCACTAAAGCGATATACTTAAGAATATCAGTTTTCAAATAAAAGAGTCTTAGGGATTTTTCCCTACGAAAATTATTTTAAATTCCATTTCATTTTGTTATAACAGTCGTTGTGTTAAGAAACTATTAGAAAGCAAAATTTATTTCCGCAATTATTGCATTTTTCTTCTTTTTAAATTTATTTTTTTAAATAGTTTTTTTTTCCATGTAAGTTTTGTACTTTTATGTTTTAGCTTAATTCGTTTATTGTGTTCCTTAGAATGCTTCTAGTACTTTTCATATGAACATAGCATGCATTTAATGAAACTGTAAATTTTTCAATTACATAAAAGTTGGAGTGTATAGAAATAAAACTAAAATTCAATACAAGTAAAGAATCAGTATGTATATATTTTATACAACGTATATACCTTATTTTGCTTAGGATTCAGAACAACATCATTAATCAGTAAGCAAGCGTAGCACAAGAAAAGTTGGAACGTATTTTTTCTTTAAGGTATCCGACTACGTTCGAAACCGTGATTTTAAAAAAGCGCATAAATGGATAATTTTCATTAAATTTAGTGTCACCTAGATTAGAATACGTGTATAAAATTTTTTTAAGGACATTTTGACAAAAAAAATTATTTAAATACAATATTTCGGCAAAAGATTAACTAAGAATAATTTTTTTCCAAATGTTCTCCTTTTGTGAAAATGCTTCTATTATAATAATATTTTGCCTGTATATAGCTCAGACCTCTCTACAGAGGCTCAACTAGAATTTTTAAAATATATAACTTAGAAGTGGCTTTATCCATGATTTACGACAACAGAGGGAAGAAATTTTAACAAAAAAAAACGCCGATAATTATTTCAATGGGTGGTAACTCTCAAAATAATGTGAAGTTTTCAAAAGTTCTAGTTGAGCCTCTGTACAGAGGTCTGAGATATATACAGGCAAAATATTATTATAATTGAAGCATTTTTTACAAAAGGAGAACATTTGGAAAAAAGATTATTCTAAGTTAATTTTTTGCCAAATATTGTATTTAAATAATTTTTTTGTCAAAATGTCCTTAAAACAATTTTATACATGTATGCTAATCTAAGTGACACTAAATATCATGACAATTATCTATTTATACGCTTTTTTAAAATCACGGTTCCGAACGTAGTCGGATATCTTAAGGTATACGAATGTGTACGGAGACCTTCTTTTAAAAAAAATCGCTTAGAAAAAAATTTATAACATTTTTAACTTCAGTTAGTATGTAAATAAGTTATGATTATGTAATATTTGCAATAAAGTATTTAAACTATAGAAAATTGGTGAATTTATAAGGAATTTTGAAGAAATTTTAAGAACATTCAAAAAGTTCTATATGAAAATCTATTGACTCAATTTGTACAAATTTAGTTTCAAAATAATCATTATTTATGTATCTAGGACCTGTAGTAAGATCTTTTAGTTACAAATGTAAATAAAAATTCCTGGTTGAACAGCCAGTGTAAAAATTTTTCCATATTTTACAACACCGTTACACAAATACTAGACCATAATGTAAAAAGACATTCTTGAAATAATTATTATTGTACGACCCACCCTAGAAAACATTATGGTACAAAGTTTCAAAGATATATATTGGTAATATTTTGAGTTGTCATTTTTGTGATACATTCAAAATATATGAAACAACTGATTGTGAAAAAAATGTATTTTTGTTACTATTGATGACATGTTTTTTATATTTACTTACCTAAAATTTACCAGTTTCATATCTTATACCTTTTATTTGCTCCCTTTTACTTATTTTTTACTTTTATCTAATTTATTTTTTTTTCCTGGCAACTTTTGCCACTGACTGGTTCGTTATAAATTTTTTAAAGATTTTTTTTAAAGTACCTAGATAAAATATAACCATAACCATCTAACGTATAAAATGTTCAGAAGTTTGAAAACAGTAGAAATTTAAGTTATAATTGTAAAGAAACAAAAACGAAGAATAAAGCAACTTAAAAAGACGATCCTATTTATTAGTTTTAACCGCAAAATTTTATGATAATTGTAACGCTATCCATAAAGAGCTTTAAAATACTTAGGAGGCATGTATATTAAAAAAATAATTTAAGAAATTGTAAATGAAATTGTTTCTGAAATTCAAATCGATAATATGAATTTTTTGAAAATAAAAAAAAATATATATATATATACACACACACACTCACTCATGGCTATGTTTTAAGTAAGGTCCATCCATGTGTGATTATTATTTGCATTTTCGTGTGTGCCATATATATTTCAGAGGATCATATCTGGGGTTATGACCCCGATCGGACAATACCTTTGATTTCTAGTTATGTAGCCGCTTACGATCTATCTCTACCTACTTGACGCTCCTTCTATGTACGGCTATTATTCACCATTTCCTGCCAATAGTTATATATGGTAGCGTATTTCCGTGTAAAATGTTGAGTGATTTTATAATTTGACCACTATGTTTCTATTAATACAATTTGACATCTCTGAAATTATATCAATTACTCATAGTTTTTGAGAATTCATATGCTTATCATTAGCATGATCCATGGGTTTAAATGCATCTACATTCGCATTAAAACTGTTATTTACGTTTGATTTTACGGTTTTCTGTTTTATACACCATTCGGATGCTACACTGTGATGCGCGGAACTTCAATTAGTCAGTTATTGGCCACCAAAACTAATCTTTTCCATATTCTATAGTACAGAAATACACATGCAATTCCATCCCTATTAGGTAACTCCTTCTTAGTATAGGCTGCGGTATCCAATTTGAATAACTGCAAACTGTTGTCTTTCACTGTCGACTGCGAGATTCATGTGCTAACGAAGACCTGCCATGTAGATCATACCTAGTATTCTCATTACCCACAGGGCTTTGACCAATGTAAGGTCAATTTCTGCCACCATGGCATTACTTCGCTCCCAACTCGTTGGACGAAGTGTATTTATGCCGATAATGGTTACCTTACTGAATAAACCCCATTTCTTTCTTTGTTTGTCATGTTTTCTTCCGTGTTTCATTTTCAGCCAATAGGTAAGGAACAACTTGATGCAATAAAAATGTATTGTAACCATGCTGTTTACATGTTTCCTTCAATTTTGCAATAACTCTTTTTGTAAAACCAGTCATGGTAGATGCATCATCAGTCAAGACAAACCAAATTTTCCAATGGTAAATTATAATTCTTCAAGTAGATACGGTATCTTAGTGGTAACGGTAGTCGCGGCTGACGTGTCATGAGTTCGATCCTAGTACCGATAAATACCCGCTATGCAGAGGGGGCTGATGCACGCTAAATATGTGGAGGTTCAAACGTCCTCCCGTTGGTGTGGTGTGGAAGTTAGGAGAAAGGGATGTCAGCTCAGGTTTCGTCCCCTTCACTTGATCGTAGTTAAAAATTACTCGGTCCGTCACCAAAAGCCCTAGAGTAGCTAAATAGTGTGACGTTTGTATTCTCTCACTCACTATATTTCTTCTAAGCATTGTGACGTCTCTCGCGTCTTTCTGCTAACATAACTCCTATGTTCTTTGACGGCCACGATTAATGGCAAAACTTTTCCAACCCAATACCAAGAAGATAAACAAAGATAATATGTAAATGAGATATACTATAAAAGGATAGAAGCTTTGATGATAATATATAGCGCGGCAAGCTTAGAGATAGTAGTGTGGAATCATTCTGATCAATAGCGCGGCAAGCTTAGAGATAGTAGTGTGGAATCATTCTGATCAATAGCGTGGCAAGCTTAGAGATAATTTAGTGTGAAATCATTCTGATCGATAACACGGCAAGTTTAGAGATAGCTTAGTGTGGAATCTTGCAGATCAAGAGTTAGCAGTCCGATAGTTTTGGAAAGAATAGAAGTCCTAGATAAAGAAGTTGGAATCTTCTTATACAAAGTGAATTTATAGCTATCTCTCTTTAGGTAAAGGAAGGAGATCAGCTAAAGGTAATATTTGATATAAGTAATTAGATGAATCGTATTATTAAATATAATTGAGATAAAAGATCTAGTTGCGTGATCTGACTTAAATACACGGTTTAATTGGGTGTTGACTTTCACTTTAAATATAGTTGTCAAATTAGAATTAAGTAATATAAGTTATTCTTAATAAAAGTTGTATTAAGAACTACTATGTCTCATCATTTTGATAATCCCACACCTCTAGCTTACGCGGAACCGGAACGACATAGTCATCACAGGATGGCTATGTCGCAATGGCGCCCGAACGTATATAATTCTGGGTTAGGTAATGTAGGTGGAAATACTGTTCTACCTGAAATGTACTTTTCAGGGTCAGAGAACATTGCAGAGTTTATAGAGTGTATTGATAATAACATACAGTTACTTGAAATCCCAAGTAATCTGTCATGTGCTTACTTAAAAAGTCATCTCAGGGGAAGGGCTCAAGATTGGTATTCGATATTTGGTTCGTTGTTAGTGCAAAATACAGCCACGGATTTTGCGCAGCTCAAAGCTGAATTAGCGAAGGCCTTTCCCGCGGTCAAAAATAAGAAAGAACTACAGGCGCAATTCTACGCATCCCAGCAGGGAAGAAATCAGGATCCTACTGATTTCGTTTATAGATTACTAAAAATAGAGAGAAGTTTAGAATTAGGAATGTCCCAAGCAGAATTAGTGGATCATATTTTAGTTCGACTCGAACCACAGATCCAAGACTATGTGGAAGTCAGAAATCCACAAAACACGATACAACTTTTAGAAGTCTTGGCTAAATTCGAAGAGAGATATTCTTGCAAATTACAAAGGGGTTATCAGAACGATAATATAGAAAGACGAGGTCAAAATGCGCATAGGATGCCTAATTTTGAA
>BMAV01018378.1:138912-157502 GCA_019973955.1 Trichonephila inaurata madagascariensis
GCTCACGTTATTGTAATTTTGCTGTTCTTTGATGATCTACAAATGGCCTGTTGAACCTTTTCTTGCTTGTGTCTTTTTGGCAAGGCGAAGAGTTACATTTATGGCTTCATAGCTTTCTTGATAGAGTTCTTTAGGCAGCATTTGAAAATTTCTATTCAACTCAAGCGTTTCATGTCTATCGCTTTACTCATATTTACTTTCACTATCACGATTAGTATGCAATATTTCATCAGGTTCTTCAATTGCTTGATCAGTTTCAATTTCCTTCAATAGAGATCACAGATGCCCATTTTTTTTATATTCTGCTCATTTACATTTATAAACCATAATAAGTCGTACAACACAGCAATCAAAACCACAAAGTTAATCATAGGGGAAAGTATAGCATGTTCATAGAAAATATTTTTGAACAAAAGTGGTCGTGTAGGGAACTCGATCAAAACAAGTACCTTGATTGTAAAAAAAACGTTTGCCACTTTTAAAAAAGAGGCATACATGTGACAAATTCATTTTAGTTCCCATTAAGACTGTCTACTAATAGGAGAATACTGTCAAGGTCACTGTTAACGAATAAACAGTTTTACCAGAATTAACAATTTCGTGAGCCTGGAGTGATTCAGCGCCTCATGCGACCGCTCCCATGTAAAATGTGTATTCGATACGAAAACATCGATGTCAGTTCTAGAAAAATAATTGTGTAAAACGTTTTTCATTATGCATTATATGTTTCAGAATACTCATAAAATTACATCTTGGCCAAATAATCCTTCAAAGTGCTCAATATGTGCTTATTCATTTATCATAAAACTCATTCAAATGGGAAAAAAAAGCAACAGAAAAATATTATTTACAAGTTTCCTAAAAGAAAAAGAGACTGAGTTGAACATACCAGTAAGTTTGAAGGTCAAAGAGATTATAATCAAAAGAAGTATCTTACGGATTAACAGAAACGTAATAAAAAAATCTCTCATCGTGGGATTGCAGCAAAGCAAATAAAATGTCTTTTTTTATTTGGTTTTAGGATCAAAGATAGCTAATTAACGTTTGAAGTGGAATCTTTTGAAAGTGGAAAACCAGATGATATATATAAATTATATCAGTGTAAAAATATGTATTTTTTATTTTTTCAGAAAGCATTATGTTTTATTTTATTCCAAAAAATTATTTTTTTTAAACCTTTTATTTTCAATATGCTCGCGCCCCACAGTTTGAGAAACACTGATGTACGGCTATTATTCACCATTTCCTGCCAATAGTTATATATGGTAGCGTATTTCCGTGTAAAATGTTGAGTGATTTTATAATTTGACCACTATGTTTCTATTAATACAATTTGACATCTTCTCTGAAATTATATCAATTACTCATAGTATTTGAGAATTCATATGCTTATCATTAGCATAGTCCATGGGTTTCAATGCATCTACATTCGCATTAAAACTGTTATTTACGTTTGATTTTACGGTTTTCTGTTTTATACACCATTCGGAAGCTACACTGTGAAGCGTGGAACTTCAACTAGTCAGTTATTGGCCACGAAAACTAATCTTTTCCATATTCTATAGTACAGAAATACACATGCAATCCCATCCCTATTAGGTAACTCCTTCTTAGTATAGGCTGCGGTATCCAATTTGAATGACTGCAAACTGTTGTCTTTCACTGTCGACTGCGAGATTCATGTGCTAACGAAGACCTGCCATGTAGATCATACCTAGTATTCTCGTTACCCACAGGGCTTTGACCAATGTAAGGTCAATTTCTGCCACCATGGCATTACTTCGCTCCCAACTCGTTGGACGAAGTGTATTTATGCCGATAGCAGTTACCTTACTGAATAAACCCCGTTTCTTTCTTTGTTTGTCATGTTTTCTTCCGTGTTTCATTTTCAGCCAATAGGTAAGGAACAACTTGATGCAATGAAAATTTATTGTAACCATGCTGTTTACATGTTTCCTTCAATCTTGCAATAACTCTTTTTGTAAAACCAGTCATGGTAGATGCATCATCAGTCAAGACAAACCAACTTTTCCAATGGTAACTTATAATTCTTCAAGTAGATACGGTATCTTAGTGGTAACGGTAGTCGCAGCTGACTTGTCATGAGTTCGATCCTAGTACCGATAAATACCCGCTATGCAGAGGGGGCTGATGCAAGCTAAATATGTGGAGGTTCAAACGTCCTCCCATTGATGTGGTGTGGAAGTTAGGAGAAAGGGCTCAGGTTTCGTCCCCTTCACTTGATCGTAGTTAAAAATTACTCAGTCCGTCACCAAAAGCCCTAGAGTAGCTAAATAGTGTGACGTTTGTATTCTCTCACTCACTATATTTCTCTTATCTATAAATTAATTCAAATAATCAGCTCCAGTATTATACTATACATATTATAGATTTTCCAAAGTTCTTCACTTGTTTTAAATTAACAACGCATTCGTCAATAAAAACAGCTAGCTGAGGCAAATTTTGAAAATTTGTATTTTTATCAATATTGCAATAATGTTAGCTTGGAATGTTGATATTATTGAAGCAAGTTGATTTCTTAAATTCTCGGCTATATCATCAACTCTACTAGCTACAATATATTTCGACTTAAACTTATACTTTTATTTTGATTTACTTGTACTGGACACTATAAACTTGCAATTTTAAATAAATACTCACTTATAAATTCCCTTTCAGAAATTGATTTGGATCAGCTTAAGGGACTAAATATGATTATATATAACTCTTTTACAGCAACTGTATAACTTTCAACAAATTTTATGAGTATACTTACTTGTTTTTGAAGAATTGGTCTCAATTCGAACAATTTGTCTTCACAAAATTATTTAAAGTATTGGCCATAGTTTGCTTCCTGATTTGTGTCATAGTGCCTTTTAATATTATATTTCTACTAGCAACTGAAATAGAGTTTTTCGATATCAGGAATACTTCATTCTTGTGTTTTGTGCACAAAAAAAAAATATTGCTTGTTTATACAATTACGACGCTTCTCTTGAATTGACCTTTCTTTACAAATTGTTAAAATTTGAATTTATTTTTATTTAATTACTGTTAGTTTAATATGAATAAAAATAAAAAGGCATTTTCATTCGCGAACTATTAAATATACACTGCTCTTTATCTCATAACCATCTTGATTATTTTTTAAACTTAAAAAAAAACACTTTTGACTGCCCCCTGCTGATTGGACATTCCAGACAGCAGAAAGAAGGAAAACAAAGAAGGAGAAAGAAGAAAACAGAATCAGGGTACCATTTATCGCTAAAATTATGCATAATGCATTTCAGAATTAATAAAAATTAGTTTATGATAATAATGTTAATTAAAAACGTTTAATAAAATATAATTTTTTTAAATCTATATAAAGATCAATTGTATTATCAAAAAAATTATTTAAAAAAAAAATAGGTAACATGAAAAAATATTTTAGATTTAAATATATATAAAGTTTACCTCAAACAAATTTCAAAATGAAAAAACTTTGTAAGCTTGATGTTTAAATTTTTTTAGAAGAATCAGTGGGCCACATACTTGTCACCCTTGCTTTTGACTTTCGCCAGGGCTGAGCATTCTGCGGTGGAAAAAAAAAAGAGAGAGGGTTGGCATTCGAAAATCTGAAATGTTTTTACCTTTAACCTGATCACCACTTTGTTACCGTTTTTATAATCCCGGTCTCATAAACCTGAGTAAAGATTTCTGAAATAGCATCATGATTAGTTGAACGGAGCAGTTTGTATAGGTTCCTGTACCGGCAAAGGTATTTTTTATGAACACCCACTCTTTAAATTTGTAGGCATGACTATGATTTAAAGATTTTTTTTCATCCAATAGAGTAATGACAATAAATTTCCCTCTAAAAATAAAGAATAAAGAAGCAATTGAATATTGAATATTTGAAGAAGTAAGAACTTAATTAATATTTGATTAAAAAGTAAAAATTTAGATATAGAATGAAAAAAAAAAATGTTTTATTTGCTTGAGGATGCTCTTCATATCATTAGAAAATAAATTGCTAATTAAAATTAACATGATGGCTGCTTTTTATTCATAACAAAATATGCTGTTAAATATTCATTTTAATTAAAACTGGATGTGATATTAATTTAATTTTTTTTTATTATCAACTCTTTAGTATTAGAAGTAACTCTTAGAAAATCAAATCTAAAAAGGAATAGATCTATTCAATGAGATTTAATTAATAGGATACTGAATAATTACTAAGAAATTTTGCTCATTGAATCATTTTAATAATAATAATAAAAACCCTAAAATGGTAATGTGATGATAGTACAATTCCGCATTCAAATATTTATGATCTAACATCCAAATGTTTATATTTTGACAGTTAATAAGGAATGATTGAATCCCTATAGGTTAAGATTTGAATATCTGAATCAGTAATAGAAAAAAAATCCTATTTCTACATTGTAACTTCGAATTAAATTTGATCATGTCTATTTACATTGAATGTATTAATATCTAACTTACAAGGTATTTGAATTAGGATGCGGAATAGAGGTTAACAGAAGAAAAGTGTTGAATTGAATTAGCACCAGACAATGTGATCATACAGATATGTCTCTTTAAACTATGTTGACTTTGATGATTTGTGTATACAGCAGTTCTTCTCAAACTTTCAATATTTGCCACCCAATAATTTATCAAAATTTTCTTTGCGCCCCCTTCCTTACAATAACAATGTATTGAATTTAATAATAGTATATTATATTATACTTTGACTATAAAGCTACGATACGACTTTAACCTCTTAAGTACCACAGGTGTATATAAGCTTGCTCAAAGCATTAATTTTCTGGACGCATATTTACGTCTTTCCGAAGTACGATCTTTTCTATCAATGCTATTCATAAAATTATTCTGAAGGTTTTGGAATGCAATAAAAAAACCTTGACAGTGTTTGCGAAGGATTTATTTATTTCATAGGATTTGCTTATTTATTCCTTATCCCCTCCCCAATACATCCCATATTCGCGCCTACGTGGAAAACGGTGGCATTGAGGACAGAATCGCGTAACTTTTAATCGGAAGTGAAGGAATTGACTATAAGCCGTACAAATTAACAAGATAAACGTTAATTTTTGTATATACCTTTATATATGACAAGCGCATGGGGTCAATTGGTAGTTATTAAACTTATTCTTAATTTTGTATTGTTAAATTAATTATAATATACATTTTGCAGTACTGATACATTTATAAGTGCATTATACTCGTGGGTAGCCTAGTGGTTAGAGCACCGGATTCCGGACCGGAAATCTTGGGTTCGATGCCCGTACCGCCAAATACCCTCCGAGTATACGCGACGAAAGTGCTCGTTAAATCAGTGGATCCGAAAGTCTTGTGGGCTGAATCGCGAGTGCAGGGAACTGGAGAAATTTGCCCTCCAATTCTGTTCCATGCCTAAATTGTGGAGGTGGAGATAGGTGGTGTCGCCATCTATCGTTTTTTCGGGAATTTCTACGAGCTAAATCGTACTGTAACCTGTATGGTGCTCAAGGCTAAAAGCCAACGACAGGCTTACATCTAGCCCATTTCCACGATGAATTTCATGGGCTTCGATCTGACTATGTCAGGCAGATGGCATGAGCAACAACAACATAAGTGCATTACATCAGTGTAATTGTGCATTTTATTTTTATTATGTCAGATTGCATTTTGTTTGTGTAATTTCAGTAAATTAATAATTTTTAAATAATCTTTTGTTTTCGACTTTTCAATATGCTCGCGTCCCCTTGTAGTGTTATCACGACCCCTTGGGTGACACCCCGCACAGTTTGAGAAAAAATCTGGTATACAGATTAGCAAGAATACAGTAGAGATTGTCAGAAATGTAGAGTACAACCTAGAGGAGCAGATCAGCAAAACTTCCTGGTTCCTTGCCTAGAGCAGTCAATGTGGCATGTTTTAGACTTGCTAGTACTCTTAACTTTTTGAAGGATTATTTGTATAAAAGTCCAATGACCGATTTAGATTCCTGCTCACCTTGTGACCATGACGCATTCAAGACCGCTGTTTAAAACTGTATTTGTTTAATGTTGTTGACTGTGCCTTTGAAGACTGTTTTTAGCGTTCTACACTGTTTTGGTTTGTCCATCGACTTTTAACCGAAAGGTCGGATACAGGCATACGACTAAAAAGGGGAAAAAATCAGGCCAATAGATGTGTGAATAGAGAAGCTCTCATGTCAAAGAATCAGGAATTTTGTATGATCCAACTCCAGCAATAGCAGATATTACTATTAAGCAACATAGATAAAGAGGTGTGAATTCCTGGCACCCTTTTCGCTGTTAACCCTTTATCGTTCGCATTATAATTTATTACAATTCCTTTCGTGTAATATTTTTTTTAGTCACTGCATTGAAAAATAAAGTATATACATAAATAAAATACTCAACTTTGGAAAATTTATCCTTTGAACTAATTAATTAAATTAGTACTTTAAAGTATATACTGTTAGTACACAAAGTTCTAAAGTATTCTCATAAGACAAAAATACCGAATTATTTTTAACTCAGTTTTAACTCTTACAAATGCTAAATAGCCAGAGGACACTAATATTTTATAGCTCAAAAAATTTATTTTTGAAAATTATAAAACTTTAAGAACTTATTTACTTTTTTTAGCACATAAATAAATATTTTACACACAAACTTAATTTGAAGAAATTCAAAAAGAAACAGTTTTTCTCTTTTGTTACTAAACAAAAATAAATTACACGTTGTGCATTTCGATTGAGGTGTCGATTGAGTGTTTTTTAAAGCACTGCGTCCCTTGGTAGGAAATACTGTGTTTTTTGAACATGAATCCCTATACCCTGAGCCTTGTTCACTCTCTTGGTCGTCTTTTTTCTGATTCTGATGAAACTTCCGGCAGATTACTTGCTGGAACTTCCTTTGTTAGTGCATCACTGCTTTCAGATGGCAGGTTCAGTAATAAATCTAAAGTCTATTGAAGACTAAGCTTTTTTTCAAACATTCTAAGAAGAGGTAAAATATCATATAGCACCTTAGAAACCTATCATTATTGTTAGATCTCTGTTCACACACACTAACATTTTAGTAATGATGCTACAACACAAAGAAAAACAATAATAAACTACATAGACGAAAAGTAAACACTAAGTGCTTTCACTAACATGCAGTGTGCTGAAAATATTCAAATATTAAATTATAAAATCATTTGTAGCATTTTTTACTTAAAATAAATAGTCAAATTGTTTTCAAAAGGTCTTAATAAACATATAAAAAAATAAGGCACTTATCTATTGAATTTAAGGTATCTGACGATGTTCAGAACCGTGATTTTAAAAAGTGCATAAAGGGATAACTTTCATGTTATTTAGTGTCATTTAGGTTACAATACATGCATAAAATTGTTTTAAGGACACTATGTCGAAAAAAAAATTGTTTAAATGCAATATTTTGGCAAAAAATTAACTTAGAATAATCTTTTTCAAAATGTTCATCTTTTGTGAAAAATGCTTCTGTTACAATAATATTTTGCCTGTATATAGCTCAGACGTCTGTACAGAGGCTCAACTATGATTTTTAAAAAATTCACATTATTTTCAAAGTTACAACCATTTGAAATAATTATCGGCGTTTTTTTCTTAAAATTGCTCCCCTCTGTGTTGTCGTAAAATATTATTCTCTATTGTCGTAAATATATAACCCACTCCTAAGTTATATATTTCAAAAATTCTAGTTGAGCCTCTGCAGAGATGTCTGAGCTATATACAGGCAAAATATTATTGTAATATAAGCATTTTTCACAAAAGGAGAACATTTTGAAAAAAGATTATTCTAAGTTATTTTTTTGCCAAAATTTTGCATTTAAATAACTTTTTTTGTTGTTAAAATGTTCTTAAAATAATTTTGTACATGTATTCTAATCCAAGTGACACTAAATATCATGAAAATTATCCATTTATGTGCTTTTGCAAAATCACGGTTCCGAACGTAGTCGGATACCTTAACTATTTTTGCGGAACAAAAGTGACTATCTTGACAACTCAATCGAAATGGCTGCTGAAAAAGCAATTAAAGCAATTTTAGTGGGGAAGTCACCTTCCTCACTAAAATACTAATTATAGAACCTGTACTGCTATGCCTCCTGTATGAGTGGAATTAAAAGAAGTATCCTCAGAATATTCGTAAAAATGGTTATTCTACGTAATTTTAAAGTGGGTGGTTCTTATAAGTACCGCTTCAGTAGATAAAGGGTTAAACTCTCGTTAAACAGAAATACATGACTCTTAACCAATTAATTTTGCAGAGTATTTATTTGTTGCAGAGTAACAATGGTTGAAATAACCCATCGGAGTATAAATTTGATTGTCGACATTTTAATAATACATAATACATACACACTTGAGTTACGTAGTTGTCGTCTGGAATGACATTTTACTTGACAAGGGACTCTTTGGTTGTCAGCCATAACATCCTTATATTACTATGGGATTTTAACGGTATTGTACCCTCGCTGTATTTACCTAATATTCTTGTTATTAATTTCAACTTCTTCTATGGGCTCCGTCAAATATTTATTTGGCAGTTTAGATCACACACAAACACACATCACGGTAGTAATTTTTGTCTCTCTCTGTCCTGCTTTGACAACTAAATAGAATTGATAAGAAATTTTTCGAGATTTATTAGTCAATTTTTTCGACTTAGTAGCGAGCTCAGTAAAAGTTGCATTATAGACCAGAGTTTTAATATTTTATTACGTGTTGCTATAAATCTCCAAAATAAATTTCTTTCATTATTTAGGATTTTTACAATTTCCTTTTCTTGCCATATAAATCACATCTATGGATAAATTGTTATGGTAAATGAAATTGCTAGATCTTCTAATGTAATTCTGTTTTTAAAGCTTCTAAAATTTCTTACCTTATGAACCAATTCCCAGAATTATTTACTTCTCCTTAGATACATGATATATTTATCTAGCTTTCTACAATATGCAATTCGTTTGAAATAAAAGCAAAATATAAATATAAAGCCTACATTGAGATCAAATTAAAAAAAGAAAGTAAAATTTAGGGCTATATTATGAAAAAGAAGTCGGAAAATCCAAGTGAAAAGGAAATTTCGGTTATCAAGTTTCAAGATCCTTCTCGAAAGTTTTCAACCCTTGAATGAAAAAAATAAAATAAACTTTCTAAATTTTCAGAAATATTCAAATAGGTGGAAAAAATAAATTCAAAATATCCCTCGTGGAAGTTGAGATCTTAAGAAGTGAAGTGCGTGGAGTCAACTTTTTTCCTAAACACAGAATAAGTTTATCTCTAGAGGTATTACCGTAATTTTTCTGATTATTTATTTGTTTGCCTTCTTCAAATTCGATTCTCTTTTTTTTTTTTTTTTTCTGGATTTCTTCTTTCAAAAATTTTAACAACTGGCTTTTGTTGAAGGATATTACAAGGCAAAAGCATGCGTATTTTGAGAAAAGAGAGAGCATACATAACAATTTTTTTAGAAAACATCACAAACAAATATCCATCTCCTAATTAAGATAATTTTCTAGCGAAATGCATCCAAAATTGAAGAGTCTAGAATGCATGGGCTTAATATTTAGAAAAAGAGTACTAACTGAATGAGGCAGATATAATTGTCTATAAATTTAGATTACAATAAAGGGGTCAATATTATTGTGTTTTTTTTCAGGTTAACTGAATTTTATGCGAAGTAACTATTCTGTAATATTAAAGTAGGGATAAATAGTTGGACAAATGTTTATTGGCATTTTAAGTTGTCACTAAATCAATTTCGTTACGGCATGCTACTTCGAGAACCAAAATTCTATTTTATTTACCGTTGACAGCTGCTCCCTGCAAATAAGTTAAGTGGTGTTAAAATTAGAGATTAGGATTATTTTTTAGCCATGGATCTTTATCTTCAGATCGAACGTTTACTCAAAGTGTTATTTGAAAATTCCTTATGAACACTAGAACGTCAGGAATTTCGATTATCCTTAAATGTCCATCGGTGTCATTTCGACAATGCGATACAAAATGTATAAATTAATAATTTTAACTAACTAATGGTAGAACTACTTTTCAGTAGGGTTTAGATTTTTTTTTAATAATATTTCATGTAATTAACATGTTTTATGACCCTTTATCTCATAATAAACTGACGTTGACATCATGTTTCGCGAAGCTTATTGGACCACTGCTTTGTCACAAAACATTTCGAGTCACAAATATGCCTGCAACATTACTATTATGCGGTATCCATTCTGTGCCATCCCTAGATATATATCAGGATTTACTGGAATATTGTAAGTTATATCTGCACTTTCTTCAGATTCTTAGCAGTCACTTTCGCTCAATTTTATGTCCCCATCGGAATCTAAATTAGAGCAAGACAGCTCACCACCATCCGATTAATTCTCAGAAATCTCTCGCAATAAATTAGCAGTTTGATCAGTGCTTTGACTTTTTCTACGATCCATCGTTTCATGGTGCTTGCTCTTCACAAGGTTCGAAAATCAAATGAATTCCTTTCTTATGAGGAGATAACCAAATGCTACATAAGTTGCAAAAAGTTGAACTGTGATAGTTTTCTTCTTTTTTTTACATAGCCTTTTCATCCAGAAAAATTATGGTCCCAAGAAAATAGGGTGTTTATGAAATATCTGAATAATCCCTCTATTGCTCATAAAATTGTGATATCTCCCTCCTGCTTATTCTTCTATTTAAATACCTATAAATATTATAAAAATATTTAGCAATTATTTTTTTTAAATATCATTCACAGAATTCAAGTTTTATCTTTAAGTCAATTTTAATGGAGGAACACAGAATGTTTCGGGAGGAAAAATATATTCCAGTCTATTTGTAGGCAACTTGTTAGTTAATAGTATTCCATAGCAATTTCTGCTGAATTTTGATTAATTTTTCTTCAGACGGAAATTAGCATCTAAAGATTAGAGTTGATATTTAAAATACAAAATATATATTATTAATATTCTAAATATCATGACCTAAAGATTATAGTTGATGAAATACATAAGAAGTTAACAAGTGTGCTTTTTTGTGACCAATTGAAACACAGTTTGATAGTTTCATAACTCAAAAAAATTAATCTTCTGAAAATTTATAACTATTGTGGAAAATTTTTAAAAGATTAAATAATTTTATAAAAATCACAAGCTGTTATTTGAATATCTTGTAAGAATGATAATATAAAAATATCACTTAGTCTGATGATAAAAAATGCTTTAAAGACATTATAAGAAAAGATTAGAATAATATCTCCACATAAATTTTTTTCTTGTAAGATCTAAGATGTTAAAGGAGATTTACATTCTCTATAAAATATTTTTTTAATTTCTCATCCTGGAGGAAGGTAAGTAAATATTAAATTTAATTGAAATTTCACCAGTTACTGAATGTTTTACGACATAATATATGTTGAAATACTTCTTTCCCCTCCACAAAATTCTGCAATTTCATATGACTCCAATAAAATAAGTAATATTTATATTTTAAATCATTTTTGATCATAGATTTAATGTTGGTTGATGAACTAAATAATTAACATTGTGCTTTAAATTGCCTTGCGCAAGCCACTTTTCCTTTTAATTTGAGTAACTAATATTAATTTAAAATTCTATGATTTATCATGCATTTTATACCAGGGTTACGAAAAAATATATGATTAACTTATAGAAATCTTCCAATCTTATTTCTTAAGAAATATTCTGCGCCTGGAAAGTAAAAGTGGAAAGTAACTGAAAAAAATTTTTACGTTCAGATTTTGTAATTATTCTTACTAAATACTACTCCTACTAAAATAATTATAACTTTTGTACTAATGGACCGAAAAATAAAAAAAGTGGTATTTTTGTGAACCTAATAAATTTGATGATAAAAGTTAGCTATAAAATATCTTTGTAAATTCTTGGCGAAAATCGCGTTTTTGAGGTATTTGACACCTCCAAGGGTTTGAATAAATGACAAGAAAATAGTTCATTAAAAATATGAAGCGAAATATTCTCATTTTATTTTACCCGAAACATCTCTTAAGTCAATTATTCGCAGTTTCTTGCTTTTATATTTTTTTCATATCTTATATATATATATCCTCACTTTCAAATATTTTTTAAGTAATCAAAAGAACACTAGTGTGTTTATATGATTATATTTTATGCCATTACTTCATCCGACTAATTATTTCATTCCATAATAGTAGTCCTAATGCTATGGTTTAAGCTAGCATTGTAAAATGAGAGAATGTACTCTTTTTAATGATTACATTGTGATAAAATTCACTTTCAAGATAGCATCCCTAGTGTTGAAGAATGATTGAAGTAATATAAATTATTTTCCTTTAAGTAAAATACTGATAAATGATGCTACATATATATATAGGAATTTGAATAGTTGTCAAAGTTTTTAAGTGCGCTAAAAAAAATGAGTTAAAATATTTTTTAGATGAATAAAATAGTTGAATATAAAATTTGACTAAGCTATTAATCGACAATGATAATCATTATATTTTTATAAGATTTAGGTAAAAGAATTCTGGTAATGTAGTAAAAGTTAAGGAACACAGATTTTAGATAAAAACACAGCCGCATTCTTTTAAGAATCTCATCATAAATTGTAATAATATATGTACGAAAATCCTGTAAATGCTTCACAAGCTGAATTAAATTCTAAGTAAAACATTTTTTTTTATTATATATTTAAAATTTTTAGTTTAATTTTGCAATTTTTGATTATATAATATTCTCTTATATTTCATACACATGCAAAATATAATGTACATTTGTATCGAATTGTGTAATAACTATGTGTGAATAAAACAATTATAGTTAAAGTCTTACTTATAAGACTTGGTCTTTATCCGCGTATTGACGCCAAATATTATTCAAATGAAACCTACAAAAACATGTTTCTTTATTTTACTATTATGCATTTTTAAACATATGACTACAGTTCTACTAGTATATACATATGATTATGGTTCTACTAGTATATACATATAACTATTGTTTTATTAGTATATACATATGACTCTGACTCAATTAGTATATACATATGATTGCGGTCCTACTAGTATATACATATGATTGCGGTCCTACTAGTATATACATATGATTGCGGTCCTACTAGTATATACATATGAATATGGTTCTACTAGAAAATACATATGAACTGATTTTTCCCAAAAATTAATTCCATTAACTCAAAATTTTAAATTAAATCTATATTGCGATGATTAACATCAACCTTATTTAAAGTAAAAGCTTTCAACTGAAACCAAATTAATTCATTTTTAATACTTATAACAAGTGTCATACTTCTCCTGCAGCTACAGTACCTTATCATATCAGCTTTCTTTTATTACCGTAAATGTCAGTGTTCACCAGCAGGAAACATCTAACAAAACACCACGAAATATTCCCGTTCTTTGTAAAAACAGACGCTTGCATCAGGGGAAAAAAGCAAAGTACCAAAGAAAACCTACAAAAGAAGAAAATAATAATAATAAAAAAAACACAATGATTGTTGTCTGTGCTGATAATGTCCTGGCTTTCTCTTTCATATTTCAGATATATCTATATAACTACTAGTGTTGACATATATTCCTATTGACTCCGAGGAGCTCAAGGGCTTACCAGAGGGATTCCAACTTTTGGATCTACGTCATTATTTAACTCTCTAGTACGCGAACACATGCCAAGCAAAGTAAATATAACAGCGCCATATGTCCTGGAATAGGTGGAATTGTTTAATTATGGAGGATTACCAGTTGTCCATCTAACGGGAGACTTTTTATTTCTTTTCTTCTTAGAGTCCGTTTCAACATTCTTAACGTTTCTTTATCTAATATTCTTACGACGGAATAGAGCCTTCAGCGTTAGAAGATCCCAACACAATAGTAAACTTGAGGTATATCAAGATATCTCAACAATCCTAAGAGATTGCACTTTCGGCTTTATAGTTTCTGTTGTTTTTGAGAACTCGAACGTGTTTTTTTTACGTCTAAATAATATAACTTTAAATAAAATAACTACTTTTTCTAATTATATTTTCTGTTTAGTATTATTGAGTTTAAAGTTCTTAAATGCTTTGTTTGAATATATCTTAAGAATGTATCTCAGACAAAAACAAAGCTTTTAAAGTTTAATTAATCTATATATAATAATAACACAGTAAAAGTAAAGTACTTTTTATTTTAGTTATGAACAAAAATGAGTTTTGAAAACAGTCTTTAGATTTTTTTCCCGATGAATTTAAATCTCAGTTTCGGATTTTTTTCCCTCCGAAATGAAAGATTAATTTTTTGTAAGTAAATAAAAATTTATAAACTTAAAATTAAAAAGTTGAAAGTCACAGAAAGCATAAAGTAAGTACTTTAAACACATCAAAATTTCATTAATATTTTCTTTGCATATTTTTATGGGCTAGGAGATATTATTATCCATGTTATTTTCCTTTTTATGTTAGTTATAAAACACATTCTGAAATAAATAACAGGTGCAGAAAGAAAAAATCATGATAAAAATATTTACAACAATAACACATTTACTTTATCCGGAACTATATAGCACATGTATTTTCTCTTTTTATACATAAAAAGAAGAAAAATATTACACTTTATTAAGGAATTTATCACTAGTTACATTATGCAATCTTCACAAGTGGATAAAATGAACATTATTTCCATCTTATAAGGATACTAGACTAGAAAAGTCAATACACACTAAAATCCTACAATTTCTAAGCATTTTATACAGATTGTTTTTGGCGGCAATGAAGCAAAAAATGGAGATGCTTTATTTAAATAATAAAATAACTTATTTCACACACATAATTAATGGAGATCAATATACTGAATCAGAACCATTTTACAGAGTTCCATAAAAATCAAGGAACATAAAATACCACCTTTTTTAAATTGAAATCAGACTCTCCTAATTCGTATAAATAAAGTTTGGTTTAATTTAATGCAAACACTAGTTATATCAGTAATTGAGTAACACACCCATATTTAAAACAATCACTTCTCCTACTTCATAGTTTAAGTAAAGAGGACACTAGGTATAGTAATTGATATCAACAATTGAATACCTTTACTGGAAATTTGAATGTATAATTTAATAAATTTCATTTATATTTTAGTAAAATTTTAAAGAGAAAATTCTACCGTTTCATTTGTATACATCATTATTAGAAGTGTCGCTCAGAAAACTATTTTGATACTTGTAAGGACGAGGTAGAGAACGATGGTTTAATATATCTCATTCTTTATATATCTTATACCTCTTTGCCTCTTTTGATACCTAAGCCGAGTGGTCATAGTCACGGGTTCAAAGCCAAGTACCACTAAAGGCACACCGTGTAGAGGGATGAAGCAAACTAAATCTGTCGAGACTCAGTCTTCTCGTTGGTTTGGTGTGCAAGTTTGGAAACGGATGTGTCAACTCAGGTGTCATTTTCATTGCTTGATTATGGTTCAATGACATAAATCGTAATCAAAATCACATCTTTTTGTCAAATAAGTAAAAGAGAGATCCAGCATATATTTCTAATATACTATGTTTAGTAGGAGCGATGTGAGAGACCATTTAGTATAGTTTTTCTGGGATTTTTTTTCTAATCAATAATTGGTTGAAGAATATTTTTTTTATTAAAAATGATGGCTAGAAAGGTAATATATCCGAATATGTAAGTGAAAATAACATACATTCATGAAAAAATTCGCAATCCTAAATATTGCGCTAATTTTGTCTTAAAATTGAATTAGAGTGTACAAAAAAAATGAGACATTTTATCCTAATTGGAATTCAAATAAATCTAGAAAAACAAATAAATGTAAGTACCGTTGTAAGCGGGGCATTCTGTTTGAACATTTTTAATACTTTTCACAAAAATGAGAGCCATTTCATCAGATTTCCCTTTTAAAAATGAAAACTGTTGTAAGAAAATGACTACATACACTTGGGTGTCACATTATGGAATAATGTTTTAACCGTATTAGTTATAATATTTCAGTTTGTTTCCTATTTTGTATATGCCCCCAAATAGCTTAAGGTATGATTGTAAGGTTTAATCATCTAATTCTAGAGAGTGTCAACTGTCATTTAAAAATTATACGAAATATCATAATTGTGCGTGTTTCTGTATGTATGTGAATATTTTTTTAATGCCAAAGTGATGTAACTATTTGATTGCATAAAAAAACTATTTTAAATGTAATAGTAATATAAGTGAGATTTATGATTTGATGTTAATATATTACAAGAAAGTTATTATTTCTTAATGTACATTTCAGAGCGGTACGAAAATAAGCCAAACATTATTTGTTATGTTATTTACTTCACAATGTTTATCATTCTCCACTAAGAAGAAGATACTATTTATATATTTGCACTGAACATTTTAATTTTAACACCTTGATTATCTAAGAATTTTTGATGTATACTTGATGAGTTCAAAGTAAAATAAGTCTTTAAATTAACTCATAAGGTAATCTGAATGCTCAATATTATGCTTCAACTGTTTTCAAATACCAATGTGATTAAAACCACTCAATCATTCCCTATGGAAATCAGATATTTATGTACTATGTCATTGCTGTATCATCCAAGGTACCATGAAAATACAGCTATTTCTTAATAGTACACTATGTAGTGTTTAAAATATTAAAACAAACAAAAGTCGAATATGTAAACATTTTATAAAATATAAAAATACAAGGTTTTTTATAATTATTTTATTCAGTTTTTATCTTAAGAAGCGCTTTTCATTATTGTCAAAAGTAAGTCTTTGAATAAAAGGATAAAACCACAGAAGTTCCATAAAAAGTGGATACATCTAACTTGCAAATAAAATAATGCGTGCTACATTCTACATTTTTCCACACTCTTCTTGTGTGAAGCACGAGTCCAAAAATAAAAAAAAAATCCTATGAACCACGTACGCATGGAATTCAGCAATCTGATAAAGCTCATGTCTGCTTTTATTTTGTAAGAAGAAAAATGGTTGGCATTGAGTAACTTGCAGAAAGAAAGCAACCACTTTCAGGTATTTTGTGTTCACCGAAAGTAAAGTACGTCCCAAAAGACACTGAGGTTTCGTACAACTCCACGCTTCAATAGGCACTGATGTTCCAATTTTTGTTTCTTTTTTAGTTTGGCAGACCCTCGAGATTTAGAAAAAGTACGTATCTACTATCGACCAAAGAGTCTTCCCTTTTGAAATCTTTTGAATTTTTGAAACTATTTTATCGAGAAACAAAAAACAAAAAAAAAAGATCTACTAATTTAGTACAATATATTAGTTATTTGCCTTGATAAAGAGGCAAAAATAAATCCAGAACTGTAAGGTATTAATGGCCCATTTAATTTAAGTTTGCAAACTCTTTACAAAAAGTTACAAATATTTAAATACTTTAATTATATTAGAATTCTTAACAGTAAGAGAAAGTAAAGATAGTTCACTAACGAAGAGATTAGAAAAATTTTTAAGAACATTCCAGCATTTATAATTTTTTAAATAATAATCTTAAAAATGTACGATTCGTTACCCACCCACTTTGCCAAGTATTTCATGAAGTTATATGTATATATACTGTATATATATATATATATATATATATATATATATATACAAATTATTAATATCTTAGCATTAAGAATTCAATTGTATTGAAAAATATTATTACAATTCTCACCTCTTGATTTGAAAAGGACAGAACATCTAAATGATAATAATTAAAGTAGAATTATCTTTAACGCACTCTCCTAAACTCCTTACCTAATGGATTTCTACAAAACCTATTATCAGGGAATCTCTACTCCATAAAATAAAAATGATATTGCCAAATTTCAAGTCTAAATCTAATAGTTCAAGAATGGGATTTTTTTTAATAATACGCCTCCCGCTCTCCAATAGGAGTCGATTTCCGTATAATCCTTTCTTAGCGGATTTCGATTCAAAACAAGTAACATGCATACCAGATTTCATTTTGGTAAGTTGTAAATCGATAACAGATTTTTTTTTATATAAATACGTCCGAGGAACACCCCCTTTCCTCACATTAGAGTCAATCTTCAACAAAAAAGACATCCCTACACAATTTCAAGTCTGTTAGTCTAAAAGTTAAAGAACGGGAATATTTATCTATAATGCCTTTTAAGCCCTTGAAATGCACTTTGGGGGCCGATTTTCGTAAAACTCTTTTTGTAGCAGATCTCTTTTCCGTGAAATGAACTTGCCAACCAAATTTTAAGTTTTTAGTTGTAATAGTTCAGAAACGGTGTATTTATCTATAACGTCCCCCTCGCCCCCAGATTTCATGTCTTTAGGTCAGTGCTTCTCAAGGTTGAAAGGTCCGGGACCCAATATTCAATCTTCATTTTCTCCAGCCCCCCTCAAACAATAACAATGAGTTGAATTCAATAATACTATAATTTGATGCTAAAGCTAAAACTCAATTTTAACCTCTTAAGCGCCCGCGACATACATAAACGTCTCACTCAGCCAGAGCGTTTATTTCTCCGGACGTATATATACGTCTGTCCGAAGTACGATCTTTTCTGTGCAC
>BMAV01018379.1:0-12856 GCA_019973955.1 Trichonephila inaurata madagascariensis
GCCCCGTTACTAAAAATTTACCAGAAATCTAAACCTGGTCTATTTTCCCAAAAAAATCCTGTAATTTTTTTTAAAATGAAAGACCTTCTTAAAAAAAATCCTACTCTTTTGACTTGTTTTTTCGGACATGAAAACCCATATTTTACGCAAAAAATTTCCCCAAAGTGACCCATTTCACTAGACATTTGACCAGGAATCAAATCTGGTCTGTTTCACGAAATTCCCTGTAACTTTTTTAAAAATGAAACACCTTCTTGAAAAACCCGATTCTTTTTGGCTTGAAAGCTGTTTCAGTGACAGAAGAAACACTATTTTTTAACCCTGAAAACTTCCCAAAGTGACCCATTTCACTCGAAATTTGATCAGAAATCAAATCTGGTCTAGATTTCGTGAAATTCCTGTAACATTTTTTAAAAATGAAAAACACCTTCTTGGGAAAAAATACTCCCTCTTTTGACTTCAAAATGTTTCAGTGACATGACAAGCATTTTTTTTTTTTTACCTTAGAAACTTATCAAAGTGACCCATTTCACTCGAAATTTGCCCGAAATCTAAATCAGGTCCCCGTTTCACGAGTTTCCTGTAACTTTTTAAAAATGAAACACCTTTTTGAAAAACCGACCCTTTTGGGTTAAAAGCCAACTTCCCGACTGATTTTAAAAACCGGGTGTCATTCTAACGGGTAGCGTTCCCAAACCCGAAGACAAAAATATACTCTGCGATTATTACAACTCGAGTTATTGCACTTTGGGAATGCATTTTATGACAAGTATCAGAAAAACACCGAAAAAAAAAGTAAAAATTTTAATTGCTGTATTATCCTTTTGAAGCGTTCGTCTTTCATATGGGCTTAATTGCGACGCATTTCTCTTTTCCGTGCGTTTGGATCATTTTTTGTCTTCCTCATTTTCCCACCAAACTTAGTTTTTCTTGCACAGAATTCAACGCTGATCACGAATATGTATGGCGCTTTCGAAATCAATAGTTCAAAGGTTACGCCCAATTTTTTCTTTGAAACTCCTCCCTCTTTCAATAGTCTGTTTCCCGTAACATGCCCACAACTATTTTTTTTTTTTACCCTAGAAACTTACCAAAGTTACCCATTTCACTCGAAATTTGACCAGGAATCTAAATCTGGTCTCCATTTCACGAAATTCCTGTAACTTTTTTTAAAAATGAAAGACCTTCTTGAAAAACCAACCTATTTGGCATGAAGCCAAATTACCGACCGATTTAAAACCGACCAATTCTCACCAAACCTAATTTTTTGCACAGAATTCAACGCTGATCACGAATATGTATGGCACTTGTCGAAATTCCAAATAGTTAAAAGTTATGCCCAACGGTTTCTTTTTAAATTCGTGTTTTCAGTGACATGCCCACCACTATTTTTTTATCCTAGAAACTTACCAAAAGACCCATTTACTCAAAATTGGACCAGGAATCCCAAAACTGGTCTCCGTTTCACGAAATATAATTTTTAAATGAAACACCTTCTTGAAAAATGACCTATTTGGTGAACCAACTTACCGACCGATTTTTAAAAAAAGGGTGTCATTCAACGAGAGGCCGCCCCTAAACCAAAACACACTTAAAACATTACCCTGCGATTATTAGAACACGAGTTATTGGACTTTGGTAATGCATTTCTATGACAAGTATAGAAAAAAAAACCGAAAAAAGTAAAAATTTAATTGCTGTATTATCCTTTTTGAAGCGTTCGCCTTTCATATGGGCTTAATTGCGACGCATTTTCTCTTTTCCGTGCGTTTTTGGGTCATTTTTTGTCTTCCCAATTCCTACCAAATTTAGTTTTTTTTGCACAGAATTCAACACTGATCACGAATATGTATGGCGCTTGTCGAAATTCCAATTAGTTCAAAGGTTATGCCCAATTGTTTCTTTGAAACTCCTCCCCTCTTTCAATAGTCTGTTTCAGTGACATGCCCACCACTATTTTTTTACCCCAGAAACTTACCAAAGTTACCCTTTTCACTCGAATTTGACCAGGAATCTAAATCCCGGTCTCCATTTCACGAAATTCCTGTAACTTATTTAAAATGAAACACCTTCTTGAAAAAACGACTCTTTTGGGTTGAAAGCTGTTTTCCCGTGACAAACAACCACTATTTTTTAACCCTTGAAACTTACCAAAGTGACCTATTTTACTTGAAATTTCACCAAAAACAAATCTGGTCTAGATTTCGGAAATTCCTGAATTTTTTAAAAAATGAAACAATTTCGAGAAAACCCTACTCTTTTTGACTTCAAAAATGTTTGGAATGACAAAATTTTTTTTTTTTTACCCTAGAAACTTAACAAAGGGACCCATTTACTCAAAATTTGACCAAAACTAAATTGGTCAGATTTCTGAAATTCCCTTAATTTTTTTTAAAATGAAAGACCTTCTTTAAAAAATCCTACTCTTTTGACATAAAAAATGTTTTCGTAGAACAACCACTTTTTTTTAACCCCAAAACTTCCCAAAGTGACCCATTTCACTAAATTTGCCCAGAAATCTAAATCTTGTCAAGATTTCAAAAAACCCCGAACTTTTTTAAAAATGAAACACCTTCTTAAAAAAACCCCCTTTTTTTGGATTGAACTTCCCGACTGTTTTTTAAAAAACCGGGTTTCATTCAAGGGGTGCGCCCCAAACCCCGAAGACATTTAAAAACCCTTTTGCGATTATTACAACCGAGTTATTGCACTTTGGTAATGATTTCTATGACAATATCAGAAAACACAAAAAAGGAAAAAAAATTTAATTGCGGTATTACCCCTTTTTAACATTCCTCTTCAAATGGGCTGAATTGCAACGTATTTATCATTTTCTTTGGGCCTTTTTTTGTCACCCCCCAATTTTACCAAACTTATTTTTTCTTCCACAAATTAACGCTGATCAATATGTATGGCGTTTTGGGAAATTCCTAATAGTTCAAAAGTTATGCCCAACTGTTTTTTTGAAATTGTAAAATGTTTCACAATAGTCTGTTTCAGTGACATGTCAACCACTATTTTTTTTTTTACCCTAGAAACTACCAAAGTGACTCCCTTTCACTAGAAATTTGACCAGGAATCTAAATCTGGTCTTAGTTTCACGAAATTCTGTAACTGTTTTAAAAATGAAACACCTTCTTGAAAAAACCCGATTCTTTTGGCTTGAAAGCTGTTTCAGTGACACAACAACCATTATTTTTCTTACACTTGAAACTTACCAAAGTGACCCATTTCACTCGAAATTTGAACAGAAATCTAAATCTGGTCTAGATTTCGTGAAATTCTGTAACATTTTTAAAATGAAACAACTTCTTGGGAAAAAATCCTACTCTTTTTGACTTGAAAAATGTTTCAGTGACTGACAAGCACTTTTTTACCCTAGAAACTTATCAAAGTGACCCATTTCACTCGAAATTTGACCACAAATCTAAATCAGGTCTCCGTTTCGCGAGATTCCTGTAACTTCTTTTTTAAAAATAATACACCTTTTTGAAAAAAACCGACCCTTTTTGGGTTGAAAGCCAACTTACCGACCGATTTTAAAAAAACCGGGTGTCATTCTAAAGGGTAGCCGTTGCCAAAACCCGAAGACACTTAAATCTTTAATCTGCGATTATATTACAACTCGAGTTATTGCACTTTGGTAATGCATTTCTATGACAAGTATCAGAAAAACCCCGAAAAAAAAGTAAAAAAAAATTTAGTTGCGGTATTATACCTTTTAAGCATTCCTGTTTCAAAAGGCTTAATTGTCACGTATTTATCATTTCCTTGCGTTTGGGTCATTTTTGTCACCTCCATTTACTCAAACTTAGTTTTTCTTAAATAGAATTCAACGCTGATCACGAATATGTATAGCGCTTGTGGAAATCCTAATAGTTCAAAAAGTTATGACTAACTGTTTCTTTGAAATTCGTAACCTCTTTCAATAGTCTGTTTCAGTGACATGCCAACCACTTTCTTTTTTTACCCTTAGAAACTTACCAAAGCGACCCGTTTCACTCAAAATTTGACCAGAAATCTAAACCTGGTCTAGATTTCGCAAAAATCCTGTAACTTTTTTTTAAAAATGAAAGACCTTCTTCAAAAAAATCCTACTCTTTTTGACTTGAAAAATGTTTCAGTGACATGACAACCACTATTTTTTTTTCGCAAGAAACTTTACCAAAGTGACCCATTTCACTAGAAATTTGACCAGGAATCTAAATCTGGTCTGTTTCACGAAATTCCTGTAACTTTTTTAAAAATGAAACACCTTCTTGAAAAAACCCGATTCTTTTTGGCTTGAAAGCTGTTTCAGTGACAGAACAAGCACTATTTTTTTTAACCCTTGAAAACTTACCAAAGTGACCCATTTCACTCGAAATTTGACCAGAAATCTAAATCTGGTCAAGATTTCGCGAAATTCCTGTAACTTTTTCTAAAAACGAAACACCTTCTTGAAAAAAACCGACCCTTTTTATCTTGAAAGCCAACTTACCGACCGATTTTAAAACCGTGTGTCATTCTAACGGGTAGCCGTTACCAAACACGAAGACACTTATAACTTTACTCTGCGATTATTACATCTCGAGTTATTGCACTTTGGTAATGCATGCTATGACAAGTATCAGAAAACCCCGAAAAAAGTAAAAAAAATTTAATTATGGTATTATAACTTTTTAAGCATTCCCCTCTTTCAAAAGGCTTAATTGCAACGTATTTATCATTTCCTTGCGATTGGATCATTTTTTGTCACCCTTCAATTCTTACCAAACTTAGTTTTTCTGAAACAGAATTCAACGCTGATCGCGAATATGTATAGCGCTTGTGGAAATTCCTAATAGTTCAAAAGTTATGCCCAACTGTTTTTGAAATTGTAAAATTTTTCACAATAGTCTGTTTCCAGTGACATGTCAACCACTATTTTTTTTTTTACCCTAGAAACTTACCAAAGTGACCCATTTCACTAGACATTTGACCAGGGAAACTAAATCTGGTCTGTTTCACGAAATTCTGTAACTTTTTTAAAATGAAACACCTTCTTGAAAACCAACTCTTTTTTTCTTGAAAGCTGTTTCAGTGACACAACAACCACTATTTTTCTTACACTTGAAACTTACCAAAGTGACTCATTTCACTCGAAATTTGACCAGAAATCTAAATCTGGTCTAGATTTCGTGAAATTCCTGTAACATTTTTTTAAAAATGAAACACCTTCTTGGGAAAAAAATCCTACTTTTGACTTGAAAATGTTTCCCGTGACATGACAAGCACTTTTTTTACCCTAGAACCTTATCAAAGTGACCCATTTCTCTCGAAATTTGACCAGAAATCTAAATCAGGTCTCCGTTTCACGAGATTCCTGTAACTTCTCTTTTTTAAAAATAATACACCTTCTTGAAAAAAACCGACCCTTTTTATCTTGAAAGCCAACTTACCGACCGATTTTAAAACACCGGGTGTCATTCTAACGGGTAGCCGTTCCCAAACCCGAAGACACTTAAAACTTTACTCTGCGATTATTACAACTCGAGTTATTGCACTTTGGTAATGCATTTCTATGACAAGTATCAGAAAAACACCGAAAAAAAAAAGTAAAAAATTTTAATTGCTGTATTATCCTTTTTGAAGCGTTCGTCTTTCATATGGGCTTAATTGCGACGCATTTCTCTTTTCAGTGCGTTTGGATCATTTTTTTGTCTTCCTCCAATTCCTACCAAACTTAGTTTTTCTTTCACAGAATTCAACGCTGATCACGAATATGTATGGCGCTTGTCGAAATTCCAATTAGTTCAAAGGTTATGCCCAATTGTTTCTTTGAAATTCCTCCCTCTTTCAATAGTCTGTTTCAGTGACATGCCCACCACTATTTTACCCTAGAAAATTACCAAAGTTACCCATTTCACTCGAAATTTGACCAGGAATCTAAATCTGGTCTCCGTTTCACGAAATTCCTGTAACTTTTTTTTAAAAATGAAAGACCTTCTTGAAAAAACCGACCTATTTGGCTTGAAAGCCAACTTACCGACCGATTTTAAAACCGGGTGTCATTCGAACGAGAGGCCGCCCCTAAACCAAAGACACTTAAAACATTACCCTGCGATTATTAGAACTCGAGTTATTGCACTTTGGTAATGCATTTCTATGACAAGTATCAGAAAAACACCGAAAAAAAAAGTAAAAAAATTTTAAGTGCTGTATTATCCTTTTTGAAGCGTTCGTCTTTCATATGGGCTTAATTGCGACGCATTTTCTTTTTCCGTGCGTTTCGATCATTTTTTTGTCTTCCTCCAATTCCTACCAAATTTAGTTTTTCTTGCACAGAATTCAACACTGATCACGAATATGTATGGCGCTTGTCGAAATTCCAATTAGTTCAAAGGTTATGCCCAATTGTTTCTTTTGAAACTCCTCCCCTTTCAATAGTCTGTTTCCAGTGACATGCCACCACTATTTTTTTTTAGAAACTTACCAAAGTTACCCTTTTCACTCGAAATTTGACCAGGAATCTAAATCTGGTCTCCATTTCACGAAATTCCTGTAACTTATTTAAAAAATGAAACACCTTCTTGAAAAAAAACGACTCTTTTTGGCTTGAAAGCTGTTTCAGTGACATAACAACCACTATTTTTTTAACCCTTGAAACTTACCAAAGTGACCCATTTTACTTGAAATTTCACCAGAAATCTAAATCTGGTCTAGATTTCGCGAAATTCCTGTAACTGTTTTTAAAAAATGAAACAACTTCTTGAGAAAAATCCTACTCTTTTTGACTTCAAAAATGTTTCAGTGACATGACAACCACTATTTTTTACCCTAGAAACTTAACAAAGTGACCCATTTCACTCAAAATTTGACCAGAAATCTAAATCTGGTCTAGATTTCGCGAAATTCCTGTAATTTTTTTAAAAATGAAAGACCTTCTTCAAAAAAATCCTACTTTTGACATGAAAATGTTTCAGTGACAGAACAACCACTATTTTTAAACCCTTGAAACTTACCAAAGTGACCCATTTCACTCGAAATTTGACCAGAAATCTAAATCTTGTCAAGATTTCACTGAAATTCCTGTAACTTTTTTAAAATGAAACACCTTCTTGAAAAAAAAACGACCCTTTTTGGATTAAAACCAACTTACCGACTGATTTTAAAACTGGGTGTCAATCTAACGGGTAGCCGTTCCCAAACCCGAAGACACTTAAAACTATACTCTGCATTATTACAACTCGAGTTATTGCACATTGTAATGCATTTCACGAAAGTATCAGAAAACACCGAAAAGTAGAAAAATTTAAATTTCGGTATTATCCCTTTTAAGCATTCCTCTTTCAAATGGGCTGAATTGCAACGTATTTATCATCTTCTTTTTTTGTCACCACTACCAACTTACAAACTTAGTTTCTTCCACAGAATTAACGCTGATCGGAATATGTATGGCGCTTTCGAAATTCCTTTAATAGTTCAAAAGTTATGCCCAACTGTTTCTTTGAAATTGTAAAATGTTTCACAATAGTCTGTTTCAGTGACATGTCAACCACTATTTTTTTACCCTAGAAACTTACCAAAGTGACCCATTTCACTAGAAATTTGACCAGGAATCTAAATCTGGTCTTAGTTTCACGAAATTCCTGTAACTTTTTTTAAAATGAAACACCTTCTTGAAAACCTGATTCTTTTTGGCTTGAAAGCTGTTTCAGTGACACAACAACCATTATTTTCTTACACTTGAAACTTACCAAAGTGACCCATTTCACTCGAATTTGACCAGAAATCTAAATCTGGTCTAGATTTCGTGAAATTCCTGTAACATTTTTTTAAAATGAAACACCTTCTTGGGAAAAAATCCTACTCTTTTGACTTGAAAAATGTTCAGTGACATGACAAGCACTTTTTTACCCTAGAAACTTATCAAAGTGACCCATTTCACTCGAAATTTGACCACAAATCTAAATCAGGTCTCCGTTTCGCGAGATTGCTGTAATTCTTTTTAAAAATAATACACCTTTTGAAAAAACCGACCCTTTTGGGTTGAAAGCCAACTTACCGACCGATTTTAAAAACCGGGTGTCATTCTAAGGGTAGCCGTTGCCAAAACCGAAGACACTTAAAACTTTAATCTGCGATTATATACAACTCGAGTTATTGCACTTTGGTAATGCATTTCTATGACAAGTATCAGAAAACCCGAAAAAAAGTAAAAAATTTTAATTGCGGTATTATACCTTTTAAGCATTCCTCTTTCAAAAGGCTTAATTGTCACGTATTTATCATTTCCTTGCGTTTGGTCATTTTTGTCACCCTCCAATTCTTACCAAACTTAGTTTTTCTTAAACAGAATTCAACGCTGATCACGAATATGTATAGCGCTTGTGGAAATTCCTAATAGTTCAAAAGTTATGACCAACTGTTTCTTTGAAATTCGTAACCTCTTTCAATAGTCTGTTTCAGTGACATGCCAACCACTCTTTTTTCTTTTTTTTACCCTAGAAACTTACCAAAGCGACCTTTCACTCAAATTTGACCAGAAATCTAAACCTGGTCTAGATTTCTGCAAAAATCCTGTAACTTTTTTAAAATGAAAGACCTTCTTAAAAAATCCTACTCTTTTGACTTGAAAAATGTTTCAGTGACATGACAACCACTATTTTTTACGCAAGAAACTTACCAAAGTGACCCCTTTCACTCAAAATTTTACCAGAAATCTAAATCTGGTCTAGATTTCGCGAAATTCCTGTAATTTGTTTTTAAAAATGAAAGACCATCTTCAAAAAAATCCTACTCTTTTTGACTTGAAAAATGTTTCAGTGACAGAACAACCACTATTTTTTTAACCCTTGAAACTTACCAAAGTGACCCATTTCACTCGAAATTTGACCAGAAATCTAAATCTGGTCAAGATTTCGAGAAATTCCTGTAACTTTTTCTTAAAACGAAACACCTTCTTGAAAAACCGACCCTTTTTATCTTGAAAGCCAACTTACCGACCGATTTTAAAAACCTGTGTGTCATTCTAACGGGTAGCCGTTACCAAATACGAAGACATTTATAACTTTACTCTGCGATTATTAATCTCGAGTTATTGCACTTTTGTAATGCATGCTATGACAAGTATCAGAAAACCCCGAAAAAAAGTAAAAAATTTAATTATGGTATTATAACTTTTTTAAACATTCCCCCCTTCAAAAGGCTTAATTGCAATGTATTTATCATTTCCTTTGCGATTGGATCATTTTTGTCACCCCTTTAATTTTACCAAACTTAGTTTTTCTGAAACAGAATTCAACGCTGATCGCGAATATGTATAGCGCTTGTGGAAATTCCTAATAGTTCAAAAGTTATGCCCAACTGTTTCTTTGAAATTCGTAAAATTTTTCACAATAGTCTGTTTCAGTGACATGTCAACCACTATTTTTTTCCCTAGAAACTTACCAAAGTGACCCATTTCACTAGACATTTGACCAGGAATCTAAATCTGGTCTGTTTCACGAAATTCCTGTAACTTTTTTTAAAAATGAAACACCTTCTTGAAAAAAACCAACTCTTTTTGGCTTGAAAGCTGTTTCAGTGACACAACAACCACTATTTTTCTTACACTTGAAACTTACCAAAGTGACTCATTTCACTGAAATTTGACCAGAAATCTAAATCTGGTCTAGATTTCGTGAAATTCCTGTAACATTTTTTTAAAAATGAAACACCTTCTTGGGAAAAAATCCTACTCTTTTGACTTGAAAAATGTTTCAGTGACATGACAAGCACTTTTTTTTTTACCCTAGAAACTTATCAAAGTGACCCATTTCTCTCGAAATTTGACCAGAAATCTAAATCAGGTCTCCGTTTCACGAGATTCCTGTAACTTCTTTTTAAAAATAATACACCTTCTTGAAAAAACCGACCCTTTTATCTTGAAAGCCAACTTACCGACCGATTTTAAAACACTGGGTAGTCATTCTAACGGGTAGCCGTTCCAAACCCGAAGACACTTAAAACTTTACTCTGCGATTATTACAACTCGAGTTATTGCACTTTGGTAATGCATTTCTATGACAAGTATCAGAAAAACACCGAAAAAAAAAGTAAAAAAATTTTAATTGCTGTATTATCCTTTTGAAGCGTTCGTCTTTCATATGGGCTTAATTGCGACGCATTTCTCTTTTCCGTGCGTTTCGATCATTTTTTTGTCTTCCTCCACCTTCCTACCAAACTTAGTTTTTCTTGCACAGAATTCAACACTGATCACGAATATGTATGGCGCTTGTCGAAATTCCAATTAGTTCAAAGGTTATGCCCAATTGTTTCTTTGAAATTCCTCCCCTCTTTCAATAGTCTGTTTCCGTACATGCCCACCACTATTTTTTTTTACCCTAGAAACTTACCAAAGTTACCCTTTTCACTCGAAATTTGACCAGGAATCTAAATCTGGTCTCCATTTCACGAAATTCCTGTAACTTATTTAAAATGAAACACCTTCTTGAAAAAAACGACTCTTTTTTGAAAGCTGTTTCAGTGACATAACAACCACTATTTTTAACCCTTGAAACTTACCAAAGTGACCTATTTACTTGAATTTCACCAGAAATCTAAATCTGGTCTGATTTCGTGAAATTCCTGTAACTTTTTAAAAATGAAACAACTTCTTAAGAAAAATCCTACTCTTTTTTGACTTCAAAATGTTTCAGTGACATGACAACCACTATTTTTACCCTGAAACTTAACAAAGTGACCCATTTCACTCAAAATTTGACCAGAAATCTAAATCTGGTCTAGATTTCAGTGAAATTCCTTTTATTTTTTTAAAAATGAAAGACCTTCTTAAAAAATCCTACTCTTTTGACATGAAAATGTTTCAGTGACAGAACAACCACTATTTTTAACCCTGAAACTTACCAAAGTGACCCATTTCACTCGAAATTTGACCAGAAATCTAAATCTTGTCAAGATTTCGTGAAATTTCTGTAACTTTTTTAAAAATGAAACACATTCTTGAAAAAACGACCCTTTTTGGATTAAAAGCCAACTTACCGACTGATTTTAAAAAACCGGGTGTCATTCTAACGGGTAGCCGTTCCCAAACCCGAAGACACTTAAAACTATACTCTGCGATTATTACAACTCGAGTTATTGCACTTTGGTAATGCATTTCTATGACAAGTATCAGAAAAACACCGAAAAAAAAGTAGAAAAAATTTAATTGCGGTATTATCCCTTTTTAAGCATTCCTCTTTCAAATGGGCTGAATTGCAACGTATTTATCATCTTGCGTTTGGGTCATTTTTTGTCACCCTCCAATTCTTACCAAACTTAGTTTTCTTCCACAGAATTCAACGCTGATCGCGAATATGTATGGCGCTTTCGGAAATTCCTAATAGTTCAAAAGTTATGCCCAACTGTTTCTTTGAAATTCGTAAAATGTTTCACAATAGTCTGTTTCAGTGACATGTCAACCACTATTTTTTTTTTTCCCTAGAAACTTACCAAAGTGACCCATTTCACTAGAAATTTGACCAGGAATCTAAATCTGGTCTTAGTTTCACGAAATTCCTGTAACTTTTTTTAAAAATGAAACACCTTCTTGAAAAAACCCGATTCTTTTTGGCTTGAAAGCTGTTTCAGTGACACAACAACCATTATTTTTCTTAACTTGAAACTTACTCAAAGTGACCCATTTCACCTCGAAATTTGACCAGAAATCTAAATCTGGTCTAGATTTCGTGAAATTCCTGTAATATTTTTTTAAAAATGAAACACCTTCTTGGGAAAAAAATCCTACTCTTTTGACTTGAAAAATGTTTCACTGACATGACAAGCACTTTTTTTTTTTTACCCTAGAAACTTATCAAAGTGACCCATTTCACTCGAAATTTGACCACAAATCTAAATCAGGTCTCCGTTTCAAGAGATTCCTGTAACTTCTTTTTTAAAAATAATACACCTTTTTTAAAAAACCGACCCTTTTTGGGGTTTAAAGCCAACTTACCGACCGATTTTAAAAAACGGTCATTCTAAAGGGTAGCCGTTGCCAAAAAGCGAAGACACTTAAAACTTTAATCTGCGATTATATTACAACTCGAGTTATTGCACTTGGTAATGCATTTCATGACAAGTATCAGAAAAACCCTAAAAAAGTAAAAAAATTTTATTGCGGTATTATAAACCTTTTAAGCATTCCTGTTTCAAAAGGCTTAATTGTCACGTATTTATCATTTCCTTGCGTTTGGGCATTTTGTCACCCTCCAATTTTACCAAACTAGTTTTTCTTAAATAGAATTCAACGCTGATCACGAATATGTATAGCGCTTGTGGAAATTCCTAATAGTTCAAAAGTTATGACCAACTGTTTTTTTAAATTCGTAACCTCTTCAATAGTCTGTTTCAGTGACATGCCAACCAACTTTTTTACCCTAGAAACTTTACCAAAGGACCCGTTTCACTCAAAATTGACCAGAAATCTAAAACCTGGCCTAGATTTCCAAAAAACCTGTAACTTTTTTTAAAAATGAAAGACCTTCTTCAAAAAATATTACTCTTTTGACTTGAAAATGTTTCAGTGACATGACAACCACTATTTTTTTACGCAAGAAACTTACCAAAGTGACCCATTTCACTAGAAATTTGACCAGGAAACTAAATCTGGTCTGTTTCCACGAAATTCTTAACTTTTTAAAAATGAAACACCTTTTGAAAAAAACCCCCTTCTTTTGGCTTGAAAACTGTATCAGTGACAGAACAAACACTATTTTTTTTAAACCCTTGAAAACTTACCAAAGTGACCCCCTTTTACTCCAAAATTTGACCCGAAATCTAAATCTGGTCAAGAGCGAAATTCTGTAACTTTTTTTTAAAACGAAACACCTTCGAAAAAAAAGACCCTTTT
>BMAV01018380.1:9212-26679 GCA_019973955.1 Trichonephila inaurata madagascariensis
TTTTAACTTTAAATAAACATATACCAGTGACTTTTATTTTAAAAAAAATACAAAAGTATCTTCTTAAAATAAAACATAGTTAAATTTCATTTTTAAATTTTACAGAAGTTTCAATGTTTGCATTGACTCTTGTTATGTCATATTAATAAATGGTTTAATTTCACTTTATTTTGTTTTTTCTTTTTTTTCTTTCAGTGAATTAAATTGTAATTAAACAAAAGGTTTGAGAAATGTGATTAATTCCACTTGTTTTTCGTTTGGTTTTTAAAACGTTCATTTATATTGTTGTGTGCCAGATTTAAAACCAAAAACACCATATTTGGGTATAGGTTTGCTTGAATTGAAGTGCAACTATTTTTTATACATATGCTCTGTTACCTTACTTTCGTTATACCTCTTAATGATATATTTCTTAAATAAACATACTACTTAATTCAAACATTCTTAAAATCTTATTCTGAACCCAGACTACTTCAAAATTTAACTGCGCAGCAAATAAATTGTAGGAAATTTACTTTCTCAGAAGCCCAAGCTTAAATCTTACACGAGTTTAAACATTTAATTAATATTTTTTAAACTTTAATAATTTTTAACTATTTTATTGTAAAATTTAGAAATATATATATTTATGTATAGAAATTTGTATATTATATATTTTTTGTACATTTGTTTTGTATATTATATATTTTTGTACATTTTTGTATATTACATATTTTTTGTACATTTTTGTATATTATATCATATTTTGTACAAATTTGTATATTTATTTCATATTTGCATAGTGTTTTGTATTACTGTGGAATAAATGAGGATCCTTAGAAATATTAGAGCTATATTTTTACTAACATAAGCAAAACTTGTATTCGATTTTTTAAGGTAGTCAAAAACTAATCTTGTTAAAAAATTTAGGTTTTGTAAAATAAATAATAAATAAATTTTACGCAATTATTTAATCCCCAGGAATCGAAAAAATAAATGGGTCTGCCTGCAAAATTATGTATGAGTCTTTTGTTTGAATTTAGATTTATTTTTGCAATTAGTTATAAAATAAATATTGACGAAAAATAAATGTATGGAAGAATAATATTTAAATGAAAAAATAATAAAACGTTTCATCAGAGACATTAATTTCATTTATTCATTTTCTTATAATATTTTAAATCAGAACACTTTTTATAAGATTTTTCAGACTTTTCTTATCATTATATGTTTCTAATAATTTTTTTTAGTATATCTGTAGAAGAACAAAGGCCCTCATGTTATTTTAGAACTTTATTTCTTTAACTTAAGATATACAGTCGTACCCCTATTTAACGAAGTTGCTAAATCCCGAAAGAAAGTTCGTTACATGGAAAATTTGTTGTATGTAGGTTCATCTTCCAACATACTTTATAAATCACATGAAACACATTTTAAATTCATAAACACTATATATTAAAAAAGATTATTCACACTTTTTTGTAAATTAAAATATCTATTTATTTTATATGTTCCACCTATCAAAAAATATAAAAAAGAAAGAAAATCTGCAAGGAAAACTAGAAAAAATGTCAAGGAACATACTGTATTTTCAACGTAAGGGAAATAGTTTTATGTTAAAATTAATGAATTTTAAGAGACATTTTTTTTAATTTAAGAGAACTTGGTACCTCAAAAATGACCGACCTATCGTTTTTTTTTTTTTTTTAATTTTTAATCTTATTCTTTGCATTATCTTTCGATTAATATATCATTTGTGCAAGTCGGAAAGTTAGAAGTTGAATAAAACTTCATTTGAAAACAAATTAGGCAATTCGGCCACGCCCCCTTTTTAGAAAAAAAACCTAAAAAAAACATTATGATAAAAAAATCTATTTCTTAAAGAGAAATAATAACTATAAAAAAAGAATGTGTTATATATAAAGCAGAATATTTCCGAGGCAATACAATAATGTAATTTTTCTTCCTTGTGAAATATGTGCATGTAAAATTTTTGAATTAAGGCATTTTATATTAATAATTTTATAATTTCAGTTCTTATTCCTGATACGTTTTTCATACAAATATAATACTTCAATATATGTAAAGAAAAAACTAAACTTTCTGAAGTGACAGAAAAAAAAAATTTAACATTTTTCTTGAATTTTCTTGTGCAATTAATACCTTCTTAAAATTGATCATTTATAAAAATGTATGGGTTGAAAAAATACCAAAATGCAATTTTATTTTAAAGAAAAATACATAACTAATACCTTAAAGTGATATTTTAAGTTTATTTAAGCTTATTATAATTATTTTTTCAGAATTATATACTTTAAAGAGGTTTTTCTCAGTTTGTGTTTTTCAAAGCATTGTGCATTCAAAATGTTACTCCTTCTACAACTATTTACCAATCACTTCCATTTTTTTCCTGTGTGTTGTATATAAAATATGTAACAAAATTAGGGATCCATTTTGCTATAAACTGAATACTTTTTTTAAAAAAATTAAAATGTAAGAGATATTGGCTTTTTCGTTGATTTTTAACATGCGTATCAACATTTAATTTTTTTTTCCTCAAAAACAAATAAAGTTATTGTAAAATCGATCACTAAAGTTGCTTTTAACATCCATAAGAATATTACAAAAAAGTTCCAGGTCAAAAAATTAATAATTACAGAAGGAGTAGGATTTTAAAATTTTCCTAAATTTCTTCAAAAAATTTAAATTTTTAAAATTGTGTGAATAATATGTGAAAAATTTAATCTCGTATCATTTTCTTGAATAGAAATATTATATAAAATGTTAAAGTATAATTTTTAAATACATTAAAAAAGAAAGTAGTTCAAAGGGTACCAAGTCGTCTTAAAGCATACAAAAGTAATTATATCTGGAAATTCTAAGTATACGTCCACATGCATCCTTAAATTTAATAACATAAAATCTTTTAATTTTGTTTGAATAAATTCTATATTTCATAATACGCCTCACATCTTTTCAATGCACCAAAAATCCCTTCAGACTTATTTTTCCGTGTCTTTTCTTATTTTTCTTAGCCATGCATTGCTGCCTAGAAATTGGTCGTATCCCAATGCCTTCGAAAATTGAGGAGCTTTCTCTGTTACGAATTTACAGTTATCGGAAAATTTTTATCTCGCATTGTGTGTATCCACTTCAACACTACAAATGAATGGAGACTAGTTCAAAGACAGGGGGACATGAAAAAAACTCCACTGAGGGTGAAAAAGGATATCGTATAGGTGTTTTTGCTGAACTTGACAATGGGGGTTAAAGGTTGCACTTCTTGGATGAAACTCTCAGAATTCTATTGCTCTCAACGAATTAGGCACCTAATAAATCCAGTTAAAAATTTATGACTACCATAAAATGTGTTAGAAGAGAGAATGACTTGAAATGTGCAGAATACTTTGAAAATAGGGAGAACAAAAATTGAATCACAGGGAAAAAAAGTTCATTATATAGAAAATGCACTTCGCTATTTGGAGGTTATTTTACGAAGAAAATAGTGAAATGCTCTTGGTTCCATGAAAAAGTTCGCTATATAGAAAAATTCACAATATAGAGGTTCGTAATATGGAGGATAGACTGTGTATGTCTTACTACATCCCCACATTCTTCTTTTTAAAGTAATAAAACCCGACAATTCGACTTCTTTTTTAAAAAAAAAAAATGCGTTGTACTTTTATCCTCAACCTTTCTAGTTAACGCTTTTATTTCGTTCTCACATATGTCTCCTCAACACATATGTGAACCGAAAACAATTGAATAATAATAATAAATAAATATCTCCTCAGGTTAGAAGATATATAGTGATAATACCTGAAGCATCTCGATATCTAATCCGCAAAAAATGAGACCAGAGCCTGCTAATCATCGATAGGGAATATGTTATTTACACGGTTACTAAGATGCGTTCGCAAATAATGTAACATTTTCTTTTTGGTATAAAAATAAAAACCTCATAAAGATATAAAGTTTCAGACAAAAAATTATGTAATATAGTAAGGCATCAAATTTTTATCCTTGTTAGGAGAATAATAATTTTAATTATCTGTAATAACAATAATTTTAACTGTAACAGAAAGAAATACTAAATAACTGAATTTAAAACATTTGAAATGTGAAAATAAATATAGTTAAATGTATTTTCCGTTTGTGGAATATTTTAAAATATAAAAGTAATTGAAATATTGCGTAATTTAAATAACTTAAACTTACACTTACTGGATACTGTTTAAAAATAGAAAAAGAACAGTAATGAAGCAGATCATTATCTATATGATTAAAATAATCGGATCATAGCATTTACCACAGTGCTTAAAAATATTCTTTAAGTTTATAAAAGACATTTTACGAATAAATCACTTGTAAAATATTTTAGTAAATAAAGTATGATTAACCATTTAATTATTAATAATTACTATTCATTTAACTATTACTTTCTTAATATATTTACTTGAAAGTAAACTTCATTAACAGCAATCTTATTCAATAATTAGTCTTAAGACCAAGAGGAAAAATTAAAATGTTAAGTAATTAATGTAGAAGGATTTAATTACATTAATTTCGCTCTTTTGTTTTGTAATACGCCATAATATTATATAATGAAATTTATGGTAGGGGATATCAGAAGGATAGTTTAAATGGAACTTAGGAGCCTTCCAATCAACAACAGAAACTCCTTTCACCGAAGGCGTTTCCTAACAAAACAAAAATGTAGAGTTATTCCATTGAAAAAAAAATTACATGTTTTGAAATACAATGACAATTTAATGTTGCAGTAACAAAATAAATAAAAACACAAAAGTACGAACTACAAGGAAAAAAAACGAGAAAAATTTACATTTCTGAAACAAGATCAAAAACTGCAAGAAAGAACGCAAGAGGAAAAATAATTTTTAGATTATATAGTTATACATTAAAACGTTTAAGGAAATTCTATCTGATAAAATTGTTTCTCAGTTATCTCGAAGCAATTTAACAGGAAAATGAAATTGTAAATTACTGAGCAAGTGCTGGAAAGATGGAATAACGATTAAAATCTATCAAAATTTTAAAAAAAAAATCACAGCTATTTGCTTTCTTTTTAACAGCATTTTAATATTTTCCAATAATAGAAATGAAAATGTTGAAGAAAAAGTAAAATGTACGATTTAGATTTTGCTCAAATAATAAAGTATAATCTCAGGGGAATTCAGTTCAGGGATTTTCGTTTGTTTCGTTTCAGTTTGAATGAGAATTATGTTCAATAATTTGAAAATAAATTCATTTGTTTGACAAAATTGTGCTGAAATGAATTTTATTCAAATTTAAAACTAAACTATTATATATGAAATTTACAAAAGCATAGACCAGCATCTTTTTAGTTAAAAAACAAATTTATAAAAATACATGCATTTTTTTAAAGAAAACTTAGCTGTTTGAATGTAAATCTTTAGAAATTCTGCTTATTTGTGTTCATTTGATTATCTATAATACTAACGCAACTTATGGGGAATCAAACGTAGTCTTAGGAATTTTATATTGCATCAAATATAATGAAATTTATTTGAATGCAGCAATTCTCATAAACCCGTATATAAAAATTATTTGTTTAATTTAATAAAACAATATTTTGCTGTAATTTTTAGTTATGCATTGGCAAATTGTTATTTTTAAATAGGAATATTACTTATTGAACACCATTAGGTAAAATATATGACTATATAATTTGTAACATTTCAAATAAATTCCAGCAGATAAAAGCTAAATTTTGTGTACCATGGTAAAATATTTAAGGAGAAAAAATTACTAATTCGTTTAAATTTTAACTGGTTTCAAATTCGAAACAAAAAAACACGCTTCAATATTTAAATAATTAATTGAAGTATTTTTAATAAATTGATGTAAACGCGTTCCAAAACTGATAAATACTGGCGTAACATATTTGCAAATTTCAGCCTTTTCTTATAATTATAATTTTAATTTTTTTATAATTATATTTTTTTAATTTTTTTATAATCATAATTTTAATTTTTTTTATATATTTATACTTTTAATTATAATATATAATTTTTTTATAATTTAAAATTGCTTTTTTCACACTCACATTTCAATATCTTTCTGTCAACATGTCTTTAGTTGAGTCATCCAGAAACAGAATTGTTAATTTCCTTCTACAAGCTCTACATAAAACTCTCTTAAACTTTCTCTAAAAGACCGGTTTCCGTAATGACTCTTCTGAAATGTGTGGTTCAGATCACAGGAGAAACATTGTAGAGATTTATATAATAGCATTTAGGCATATATTATCATTCTGATCACTAAGTTGAACTTTAGCTTCATAACATGAAATGGATTGTATACAGGGCGATAAGGTGTAGAAGTTAACAATCAGCTTATGAAACCATAAGATGATAAATGAAAACGATCCGACTTGTGAGTTATTCGGAATACAGCAATTATTTGGAATAATGATAACCAGTAATTTAGAGGGGAATTGTAATTAATCTTTTACATCAAATACTCGCAAAATTCCGTCCAACTTAAAATATCAGAAACTGTACAAGAGTTTTCTGTTCTTAAAGTGACTTGAAATGAGTCTTAAAAGATTATGTGTATGAATTCATCTTTGCACTCACACACAAAGAAACCAAGCACACCTTGCAGGTGCAAACTTCATTCTTTATATTTGAAATACGAAATATAAAGTACATCACTCATGTGTTGGGGAATGACTGCTTTCCTTTCATAATCTACAAATAATTATTAATAACCATACGGAACGTAACTAAATTTTTTTAAAAAAAATGTTTGAGCTAAGAGCTTTTAACCACTTTCCGGAATAGAAGAAAAAACAATGAGAGTTTGTGTACCGTTCAGGTTGGTGTAACAAATAAAGCAGTTATGCCAAGATGAACGGCTTGTAGGCCCGGCTCTAGCAGTTTTGCCACTCCGGACAAAACTGGAAAATACCGCCCCCTCTCTCCATAGCAAAAAATTATAGTTAAAAAGATATATATATATATATATATTATTTTAAGTCAAATACAAAAAAAATTGAAATTAAGGACATAATTACCTAATATTATTTCAAATGAGTAAAATTTAAGAGAAATAATTGCCCGTTTCAGCATGCTAATTTATTCTATTGATAATGGGGATCACAAACGTTTGCTTTAACTTATAGTGAGTACACTCAAAACTAAAATAAAACATCTCTTATGAATCTCTATCTATATAAAACTTTTATTGCACCTGTCTCCTTTTGGATAGCTGACATCGTATAGGCGAAAGGAATGTAAGTTGTGACCATACTCCCAGATAGAGAGAAAGTTAATAGTGAAAGATGTGTAAACATCAAATTTCATGATTGAACATATACTCCCGCCTTGAACTCTTAAAATTGAACATAAAAGAAAACTGACATTAAACATATAGAATAGAAAATAAGGAAGTAAGACATGTAAAATGAAATATTAAATTCACACTCAATAATATTTCAAAAAATAAATACAACTTTTTGTAACAAAAAAAATATGTTAATCAAATTCGACCCAAATGCAACCCTTAGAAAATGCCGCCCCGGACAGGGGTCAGGTTTGTTCGACCCTAGAGTGGCCCCTGCAGCTTGTTTCAAAAACACTCATGATTCCATTTTAATCTACCAGAGTGGGTGTGGCACGTCATTTTTTTTTTTTTGTTCGAAAGTAATTTTAACAAATAATAATGTATGCACTGCCAAATATATTACATCACTAGAAAGGTCATGAATTGGAAATTTTTGAGACATTAAATAACCAAACAAAGTTTTTGAATATACAGGTCTCTGTCCATAATTAAGGGGATTTTTTAGCATTTGAAATCATTTGGTCCGGTTAAATAACAAGGTATATTTTTCGCCTGTAGAAGGAATTTATTTTTAGGGTCAAAAATTATTTAGAGAAGTACATTAGAATAAATTGAACTGATATAAAAAAAAATATTACTCATTCCCAAACGTGTGAGTGAATGTGTAATTATAAATTAAAATTCAAAAAGCTGAAATATATAAAAATTTGTTTAATTTTATAAGGAAAAAAAGCCAGCATTTGCTTAAAAAAAGTGTATATATAACTCCAAAATACTTTAAAATTTAGTAATATAAGAAATATTCAACTTCATTTTTAAAAAGTTTTAAATTTGTAGAAATTATAAATGGCTGACGAAGTAAACATAAATCTTCAGAAAGCATATGAAACCGTCATCACAGTTTCTATGGTGTGTTTTTAACGAAAAAAATATACTAAAAATATCAATATATTCTAGTATTTTCGTCTCGTCTCTATATGGTTGGTATAAGTAAAGAGATACCCCCTACTTTTTTGACGATTCATATATATTCTCACAATATAGATGTGTCAGAAGACAGGCAGAGTAGGATAAACATTGCAAGATGTTTGTGAAATCTCTACAAAAGAAGTATTATTTTTACTCTCATATATACACATCTCACGTTATTTGTCTGGTTTTCAGTTTCCTTTAAAATGATGAAATATGAGACTTTTTCCATTTTTTTCCCTCTGGCACATGTTTTTCTAGTTATAGGGATTTTTCACAAGATACAAAAAATTATTGGGTCTTATTTTTCTAAATGTGAAAATCTACATTTTTAGTAGTTTTTAATAAAAATATTTTTTAATAGCATGTAGCTGAGAATAAGTTTACAAAGCTGAAAGCTTAAATGTTTGATTCATTTTTCATTATCATTAATATTTTGTCAAACAATATGAAAAATACCATATGAAATTAGTTAATTATTATTTTAAATTTTAAAAAAAAATCCAAGAATTATATCGTCAAATTCTCAAATATACTTTAATATATATATATATAATTTGTCTATTATAGATTTGCTGTTATTCTTAAAAGAATTTTTTTCTTAATTTGCTCTTTTTATTTTCTCTTTCTTCCTCTCTCTCTCTCTTTCTTAACAAAGCAGATTCAAGGTGTTGTAGTTTTGTGATCAACAGTAAAAGAAAAGAACTCTGATACATTGAAATTGTAAAAAAAAAACCCTCGGCTATTTCAGAGATCGATTGCATAAACAGTACGCAATTGACATGTCATTCATCATGTAGTGTGAATAAAAAGATATTTTTTGGAACTATGTTCTTCTAAAAGAAGGAAAAACACACTTTTATTCAAGAAAGCTTTGTGGAAAGGCTTTTGTCTTTGACCTGAGGATGAGAATTTTTGATTCTACATTTTAAAACATGTAAATTGTAATTAGATCCCTTTGTTTGTTAATATTCACCAAAATGATATATATCTATAATAAATTTCTTTTCTAAGAAAAGAACTTGCTGGTGCCTTAAATGTTTTTTTAACTCTGCAAATTTAGCATTCAGGCGGACTGTATCCTAATTTATTACTGTGGATATTATACTTTGTCATGTATATTTTTGCTAATGTAATGCTTTTTATTTTGCATTAAATTATAAGTATAGCAATTTAAAAGGGAAACATGAACAACTAAAAAGCGAAATAGTGTAGGTCATTGTAAAACAGCTATTAAGGAATATTTGCAAACTCTATCTCTTTCTGTACCTATAGACATACATATAATTGTTTTCATTTTGCTTCTGTTTCCTTTTATATATAATTCTAATTCGGTATACTTTTTATTAGCATACTGTTTAATTATTCACGAAAATTTTCGGCTCTTAACTAATATTCAATTTTGGTATAAGTTCTGTATTATTTTGTTTAACTATTTTGCATGAATCTTCTGGTGTAATGGGAAAATTAGAGCTCTGTGAATCCAGCTTTACCCTACATCAATGTCCTAAATATACTAAAGCTTTCGAAAACATTAATTTTGCATTTTGGTTCGTTGACTTTTTGTTGCTGTAATAAGTATCATGTTCTTGATTTCGAATATCCAGAAATTTTTCTCCGTTTGATTTGTAGAATATTCAATTCTGAGTTATTCTTCTTATGTTTTATGGTCATTCACATTATTAATTATATAGAGCAACTTGGGGCTTCTTTTAATTTCAAGAAGGGTGCATGCAAACTACAATGCAGGTCCCTTCAGATTAAATTGGGTTTATTTAGGAAAATCCCAGTAATAAAAGTAGAGTTTCTTATAAATAGAATAGTAAACTCCCACTAATAAAGCCACGTCTGCACAGATTCGAAAACCGCAAAAGTATTGTGTGTGTGTACATGGCAATACATATCAGTAATAATTCGCGCGATTTATTATTTCTTAATAACTTATTAATAATATAACTCCCTTGAATATATGTGGATGCAATATATATGTATTTGTGTGTGTGTAGTACATATATAATTTTATGTCCTTTTTTAAAAAAAGATGTGTGTTTAACCTTCAAAATGAGAGACAAATCTTCAAGTTTTATGAATGATATGGTAAACTTGGATAATATAGGCACATTTAAGCAAATACCCATATTACTCGAAATGTTTTTGAGTTGCTCCAATTGTACTGCGGCGTTGGCAATGCTCAAGCATCATGGCGTATGTGTGATTTGTTTGTGCTGTTGTGCGGTTCAAGCACAAGTGCAAATAGACCATTTCTAATTTAAGTACAACTACCTGATACTTCCAATTGAGGCTGTTGTTATACTTTTGTTATATTACTTAAGACTTAACATGCAGAATTAATTAATTTTACAAGAAACCCATAAATGCATGTAAGCTTAAGTGAGTGTAGTACCCGTTATCGTGAGCGGAAGGTTTTGTTCTTTCTTCCTTTGACAGCAGTAATGGCAAATATTGAAAAAATGTCACTAAAGCAAATATGAGCAGCAAAATTAAGAGTAATACGGGCAGTGACGAAATTTGATGAAGTAATGTTCTCCAACCCTTTTCCTGAACTCTCCTCATCTCTAAAGTTTGAAATATCTTAAATTCGGCAAATGGAAAGTGTTTTAGTGTTGTATTTTTCCAATTGTTTTGGTGCCCTTATTTCAAAATTTCCTCTATTGTATGTATCTTAATATCAATAAATATCGATGCTTGTTTTCTTTTAAAATAGTTAAAATGAGAGATATAGATAGCTCTGTAATCGTTTGTGGAAGGAATTTAATATTACAAGCAAGCTGCATTTTTAATAGTTTTTTTTTATTAACATGGTATAAATCCTAACTTTTTCTCATTATGAACAGGGACCAAAACATAATCTGCATCGTAACTTAAGGACTGAATATAATTATTTGCCAAAGAAAAAAATCTCGGTTCTTGGCACGCATTACTGTTTTCAAATTACTTACATGCTGTTCATTTTTCCTCGGATTTTCTTCCTTCGTCAAACATGCTCCAACTAATGAACCTCAAACGAAAGCCTAAGCTGAAATTTCTTCTTTCTCACAATGAAATTGAATACTAAATCGATACCGTCTGCTTACATGTTTTCTTTATACATGTAGCATTTGCGATTTAAAAAAAAACTGAGCAGGAGCACGGAAATTAATGAGTAACTGTGAGCCAATCGGAATGTTCCAGGTTCTCTATCACGAGAAAATCGCATTAAGGGAGCTGATAATAAGCCCGACTGAAAAACTACTCACACAGTTTAATCACCGTACCATGTTATGGCAATATGTGCGAACACGCTTTCAACTGCTTGCTTTAAATTTTGGAATGGTAGTTGAGATTTCACCATCATTAGTTCATAAGATGATATAGTCCTTATAGGATGACTAATATATGTGGAGAATCTTGTAGCTTAATTCTTAAACATCTGAAACAATTCAGGATATATTAATTTTTTATTTATATTCTGATTAATTTTCTAATCTTGGGAGAAATTATCAAAAAATAGGAAAATATGATTGATATTTTAACCAAAGTATCCATAAACGTTCTAGCTTTTGATATGTATAATTTTATGCAAGGAATATTTGAATAAATAAGAAAAAATGAAGACATATCAAGATGAGACATAATTGAAGGGATATAAAATGCTATGGTTAGATGAAAATTATTTAGTGGTATAATGTTACACATTATAAACTTGCTACATTTGCACTTTAATAAATAAATATTTTAAATGCAATTTTATCAATACATTATGAGTTCAATTTTCGGAAACATCCATCGAATTTTTGTTATATTTGACACGTTTTCAAATATCTAAAGCATTCGAAAATAACTCAATATCTTATGTAATCCAATATAATAAATATAATTACTCCAAGTTAATCTTTTAATACACTATTAACTAATTAATCTTCTATAAATTACTTCTATGTTTGTTTAATTACAAAATTTACTTCATAATATTGAATTTAAATATTTTATTAAAAAAAAGATTTAATAAGTATTTCTTAAAATTTAAATATATAAATATTTCTATTAAAAATAAAGAAGAAAACTTCAAATCATTGAATAATTATTTATTTTACTTTTATTCTACTATTTTGATAAAAAAAAATACTTTTATACATCTTTATTTATAACCTCCCTTGCCGAGGAACACAAATATATTTTCTAAAGCGATGGAAATGGGAATCTAACTTATCAATACGCAACATTTGATTCTTTTATTTCCTACAACTCTCAGCATAAAAAAATTAAAACAGCAACTGATTGAGTATATACAATTTGTTCAAACAACTTTTTTTTAATTTAAATTTTAATTAGTGAATTAACACAGGATGTTTCAATTATGACTTATTTCATTGATAATTTATCCTTCAAATTAAAAACAAAACATTTCACAGCAAACTGCTAAATCTCTTCAAAATATTGTAGCAAAAATAGTTCACTTTGGTTGCCATAGGCATGTTCTACTGCTCGGACTCACGAGCTCGACTGCGGATGACATGCCAAAAATAAATTTTGTTTTCTTTGTATTGACTTTAATTTCTGTATCGAGGGTTATTTTTATTTATTGTATTTTTTTCTTTATCTCGTGCTCTTATTATTATTAATTGTAATTATATTTATTAAAGTTAACTGCAATTATAGTTATGAAAAGTTCTTCAACTTTTGACGGCAATATATAAACAAAGGAAATATTCACTTCATGGAATAAAGTCTTGAATTGTGAATAGCGAGAGCTGTGAAATAATTTTACTTGAGTATCCAATTACCACAATAAATAAATCTACGCAACATTATATTAAATTTATCATATATTGTTTTATTTCGAATGGCAGGTTATAAACAGTTATTAACATAGTTCATCAGTCTATATAGTACACACCGAAAGCAAGTATCTCTTTTTACAGCGGCGCCATATAGGCAGATACCAATCGCCACAAGTGATTTTGACACCCAGTTTCCTCCCTAGAGGGCGGCACCTGAGCTCTAACGATGCGAACCAGTACTAGGATATAATTTTGCCTAGAGCAACCCCCTAGAGTTCTTTTACATGCCGTATAATTATACGACAGGGACGCTGTCGATTTTCTTCATCATGAAAATCCATCGACTTGGGCCGGGGTCGAACCCGCAACCTTGGGTACAAAAGGCCAAAGACAAAACAATCACACCACTCAGCCGACTATCATAAAAATTATATAGAATAAAATTTTTAGAAACATTAAAAATATTAATTTTATGTATAACTTTATGTAATTTAATTTAAAATGGAACTTGCATATCAGGAAGTATGTTATATTAACATATCTCGACATTTTAAATATTCCTATCCAAACCATAATTTGTCAAATAATCAGTTTTAATATATATACTGCTATTTATCTGTATATATTCAAGGATTTCTTAGTAAAAAACCAAAGCTTTCAGAATAACCATTGGGGAAAAATACTTTTTGCTTTACACATTTATTCTGTCACCTGTAAGAATTTGGATGATTTTGAATATAGCATATTCAGCTAGTGGTCCTCACGAAAGTCTTATTCAATATTTCCCCAATATAGGAAGAACGCATTCCTTATGGATGTCTTATACTACACACAATTTTATTTATCAGTCTTGTTCGGCTTGTATTGAGTGAATTTGCATTTGATTTGAGCTGTGTGTGTGATAACAGCTATATGTCTATGATAATATTTATATTTGTTTGCTGAATATTTTCAATGGAAATATTTTATACTTCTGTATCAATGTGTATGCATTTTATACTATTCTAGACTTTCTTTCGAAACAAGTTAAATGTGAGAAGATCTTTGGAATAATTAATAAAATTACAATGTGAAAAAAGTGAGTCTTAAGCTTTTTAAGGGAAATATAAGTTTTCTGTATTCTAATTCACAAAGAAACGTTCAAATATATTTCAATCACTATATAAACTATCTTAACATTTCTTCTAAAACAAACACATAGCTTGAATGCACTGAAATTAAAACTAATGTGCTCAATAGACATGTATATTGTATTATTGTTTTCAACAACCATATATATGTAGAATTATTTTAATTCTGGTCAATCGAATGGTCGTACTGAAGTAATGTGAAAGTAAACCCTTTTACAAAAAGGCTTAGAAAACATACAATACTCTATGAAATCCAAATAGAATTTTTTTTTAATTGAAGTATTTATTCTTAATTTTTATGTTCCAACTATCTTAATTTTTTTCCTAGAATTGTTTTGCGATAATGTACAGAAGTTCAAACAAATGTATGCAATGGTTGTTTCTTACACAACCTAATATATATAAAGTTATTAGAAAAATATCATTATTTAGGTGAGTGAAAAATACATTTGTGTTTTTTTCTTCTGAATAGCAAATTCTACACAGGAAGTTGCAGATTTCTATTGGTAACATAAACAGGCAAATATATTATTTAAAAATTACAGTGAATATATAATAGTTATACTGAAATAATTATTAACATAAATTTCTGTATTGTCCTATTAATGATTAGAATTTATTGGATGGGTATATTAATAAATATCACCTTATGAATTAGAGCTATTGGCAAGTGAAAACATATTTTAGAAACTCGATCAGATTACAAAGATGGCCTGATGTTTCATTCCATAAACTTGTACCATTCCACGGAATTATTTTGAGGCTTAAGTAAACAATACATTACAATAATTTCGCTGTTCATGTGTAAAAAGAATAGAATACACAATTGTCTCTAGTTCAAGGGTTCAAATCTCTGACCATAAGTTCTCTGCCATTCATATTTGTTGAACAGTTTTCATATTTTTGTCACAAAAATTATAACTTCTTGTCATAAAAAAATTATTATTTTTTCTTTACTTATATATATTTCTTTAAAATTTATTTTCGGCAATCCTCATTAGATTCAAAAGCCAAGTAAAATAATTTACGTATAATTATTTGCCAGTTAATGACATCAAAAGTATATAACCATATAAAGATTAGGGTTGTATGTATATTTCAGTTTTTAGATATATTACTTAGTAATGTAAGAAAATTCAAGATGGACTAGTTATTAAGTGATCTTGCATTTTTATGTTTTGATCAATGATACATCAATTTAAGAGTAAGTGAGAGGGAGAAAAAACATATATAGAAATAAAACTAAGGTTTAATATTTTGCAGTAACCTACTTAAACGCATTTTTGTTTTCAAAAAGAAAAAGAAAAAATAAGAAATTGACAATATTTAAATTTTAAAAAAATCATAGAATAAAATGTGAAGAACAAACAAAACACCTTGTACCTGTCAACCGATCTCTACTGTTTTGAAGACAATTTATTTTCTTAATTTTTGCAATACCATGTGATTTGTTTCACCTTTAATTCTGAATGCTGCTTGTTTTTATGTTTCCCTTCAAAAGTTTAAAACTTTATGCAAGACATGCTTTAGGAAAGTGTAACATTTGTGGATTTATCTCTTTATCCTATATTGAAATTTGTTTCCGAAATATATGATACACGGCCGAAAATATTTTTATAATAAAATATAATCTCTTATTATATCAAAATGTAAAACAATCATATGGAACTTTGTTTTCTTACAAATTGAAAAGATTATGTAAATTTTCTTTCTTATGATATTTGTATAAAAAGAATAAACATTGATCAAATTTGCCAATGTAAGTAAAAAGACTAAGAACGCTCTATCATAGTTCTTAAAATATTTTATTTAAGCACTTTTAAGTATTAATTATTTTATATTAAGAATAATCAAATATTTTTGTAAAGCATTTATACTTCCATTTAATAAAAAAAAATATTTTTCTTTCAATCATATTCATTAATTTTCTTTAAAAAGTACATTCAACAAAATTAACCATATTGGATTGCTCATGAGAACGAACACTCCCACACGTATTCATAATATACGCTCAATTCCTTCATAATTCAATCCTGTCTCACAGTGTAGTAAAATAACTCTGGTAAAAAGATGCTAGTGGGGAAATGGCAACAGATGATACTTGGCAAATAACTGGGGGAAAAGAATACCGTATTTGTATAATTCATACCAATATCTATTTATTCAGCATACCTTGCCTCATTTAAAGCATCATATTATCTATTATTATCAGGTTCTTTATCTTAATATAAACTTCAGTTATATACTATATGGTACTATATTCATTATATGTTGAAACGTATTGCACGAAACGTATAGCATTCCAAACATTTGTCAAGCTATGTAATATTTTTAACTTTTTGCGTAATATTTATTACAAAAATACATATAAGACAAAGGCTGTAATTTCTGGAATGATTGAAAATGCAGTCCTAAAATTGCTGTGAAAAAATAGTGCTTGTTCGGCAAAAATATGCTCATATTATCAATTAAAATTTAACGAAACAATCAAGTTTTCAAAAATATTAAGCAGAATTTTATAAAGTGAAAAAAATATCTCACTCTAAATAATAAATGCGTATTATGATTGCTCGTGAGTGTCACGAGTTTTGAATAATACCACAGACCAAGTCTTTCGACTAATTTTTTAATAAAACGACAAAAAATTAACAAAAGTAGAGTGATTGTGGATTTCGTAGTAAGTGGTGTTGTTACCCACGTCAGTGATTGCCGACAGTCATCCAGCCTCTGCCGAATGTTACATGCGGACGGTAGAGGGCGCACGCAGGCGTCAAATAAATAAATGTAATAAATTTATGGTGTAATAAATTTATTTATTTATCTCTTACACTACAACAGTAATCAAAAGGCAGTAAATCCTGTTCATTATTAGGTTACGAAATAGAAATAAGTCACACTTTTGAGTTCTATCAACATCAAGCTCAAAGATTACTAAAGATTATACCATAAATGCTTACCTGAAATTGAAGGAGTGTTTGTGCTATTAAGGTATCCGACGACGTTCGGAACCGTGATTTTGCAAAAGCGTATAAATGGATAATATTTATATTTCGTGTCACTTAGATTAGAAAACGTATATAAAATTGTTTTCAGAATATTATTACAATACAAATTATTTAAATACAATATTTTGACAAAAAATTAACGTAGAATGACCCATTTCCAAAACATTCTCCTTTTATAAAAAATACTTCTGTAATAATAATATTTAGCTTATATAAATTAAAGACTTCTCCATAGAGTCTGAACTAGGATTTTTGAAAAATTCACATTATTTTC
>BMAV01018380.1:26779-44781 GCA_019973955.1 Trichonephila inaurata madagascariensis
CTCACTGTTGCAGTAAAATATGAATAAATCCACTTGTAAGTTATATATTTCAAAAATACTCATTTAGCCTCTATGGAGCCTCTCTCTTCTATGGAATTATTCATATTTTACTGCAACAGTGTGGAGAAATTTTAAGGAAAATACGCCGATAATATTTTAATAATGGAAACTCTGAAGATAATATGTGCATTTTTCAAACCTTCTAGTTCAGACTCTCTGGAGAAGTCTTTACTTTATGAGCACACACACAAAATATTATTATAGAAGCATTTTATATAAACAGAGAACATTTTGAAAAAAGATTATTCTAAGTTAATTTTTTCCCAAAATAGTGTATTTCAATAATTTTATTGTCATATAATGTTCGTAAAACTATTTTATACATGTATTCTAATCTAAGTTACGTTAAATATCATGAAATTATCCATTTATGTGCTTTTTAAAACCATGGTTCCTAACGTAGTCGGGTACCTTAACGATCAAACCAAGAACAATTAAGAACAGAATGCATGTAAGGACTAATAGATCATGTACAAAACTATAGATGAAAACGTGTCTAGATTTAAAAAAGATTTCATAGTGATGTAATAAATTTATTTATACAGAAGTTATAGTAAGTAAAAATGGGTCGTAAAAAATCGCATTTTTTTAAAAAAAAAGGAATAAATGAAAAAAGTGTAGAAAAGACAGAAATTTTTAAAGAATTTAGCTGAAAATTTGCATCCTGAACATTTAAAAAAATCTTCGAATCAGCTGGAGAATGGAAAACGTAAATCCGGAACAGTTAGAAAAGAAACGGAAGCATGATAGAACATACTGTGAAAGCATTAGAACTAAAACTCTCAAATTAATGTTAGACCCTTATGAATACAGAAAACAAAATCAATATTTGTACAATGGTTATTTATGTAAATAATGTATTTTTTGGCGCATTGAAATTTGAAAAATAAATGCACAGATAGAAAAATAATTCTTATCACCCAGGTAAATTACAATCTTAAAATTTGAGCAATGAGTATTAAGATTTATATAATTTGCATGATGGGGTTGATCAGTCATTAGGCGAACAGGGGCCTGCAAGTAATCCTGAAATAAATTAGAAACTTATTCTCATAATCACTTAAGTATAATATCGTTGAAAAATTTACTAACACTTGGGATTTGATTTGGGAAGAATTTTGTCATAGTTCAAATATTGTACTGTATCATTATCGAAAACTAACGTAATAAAAGACGTAAAAACTATAGTAGTTGTTTATTCAATTAAATAAGCTGGAAGAAAAAGAAGACATGATTTTTATATTCGCTTAAGTAACTGCATAACCACAATCTAAGAAAAGTAATAAGTTTCAGTTTCAGTAAGCATAGTAATTTAACAGCTTAGCCTAAAGTATATAATATTATGCAAGTTGCAACTAAATTGATCACAAACCTTGTTATTCAATTGATTCAAACTAAATACATGTGTGTAACGGTCCCTTGCAACTTAAATATATTCTCTTCCAAGAAGTGAGACTTGCAAATAATCAATCTTTCTTTTGGGCTACTGCCAGGAACTATGTTATACTAGGAAGTGTTTGAATATTTGTATGACTTCAAGAAATTAATGTGAGTTTTTTGGAGAATCATCGGAAGAGAATAAAAACAAAATAAAATAACTTTGCTAAGGAAAAACTTCTTACAAATAAATATATAATTAAAACTTAGTTATATTTTAATGATTGATTTATCCGTATGGAATATTGTTATATGTTTCCCTAAAATTATATTTTTGGTGACATATTCAAAGTTCACGTACTTTTGGGAAATTAAGGTCGGTATGAACCTTGGATAGATAAAGTATATCATTTAATAAAAAGTTCGAAATGCAAATTATGTGGGTAAAGAATTGATATCATTAAAAATTAATAGCATTATATAAATTGAAATAACTTAAAAATTAATAAATTGATTTTTAAAAACTCCATGAATGAAATAAGTTTTTAAAAAAATAATTACTTTTATAATGTGATTTAATTAAAAAAGATTCAACTAAAATAACATACAATAATGACGCACGATTTGTAATATTCACAAGTAAAATATGCTAACATATTTATTTTCTGTAGCCTTTTAACTATTGATAATGACGTTAGTAGAGTAAATACACTGCAATTTTTTTTTTTAGATTTAAATGTATCTTCATGGGTAAGTACTTAAAATCAATATTGAAAGAAGTAATAAATGCATGATACCACTTAAGTGTTTGAAAAAAAATTTTTTTTGTTTAAAACGATGTACTTTGGGCCATATACACAAACAGTATTTAAAAGAAAAACAAATAACTATAAATATAATTTTGCCTTTTTATAATAACTATTAAAATAATATTTTACATGCATTTGTAATATAGCATTAAATAAATAAGAGTCATACATTATACAAACTTTTATTACTTTCCCGAGGGAAGTTATCCCATTAAGTTCGTATATTTTTCAGCACTGAAAAAAAAGATATGTTTTTGTTGCTGAAAAAGTCAAATACATTTTTCCGTTATTTATTGCTTGTTCTATATTTATTCATAAGTATGTGTTCCTTTTAGAGAAATTTGAATTTATTTTTCTACTTTTGAATGAATTTCCTAGAATAAAAATGGTAACCATTATCAAAATATGCGTAAATATATCATACTGCTTAATAACTGTAAATAATTAATTACAAACAAGGGATATTTTAGGAGGAAAAATTATAAACTCCCTTGATTTAAATGGATGTTTATTAAAGTATTAATACGTTAGTATCATTTATACATAAAAATAATAGTATTATAAACACTGATAATGTTTATAAAACTATTAAGACTAAGCGAAAAACATTAAATTTTAGAGTTTCTTCTTTCTATAAGAAATAAAAATTTCTTAAAATTGAAATACATTTATTGATCAATTCATTTTTTAATAGGATTAAATAATTGTTTTTATATGTGCATTAAGGGAAAAATCTTGTTAATTAACTTTTTTTCACGGAGTGCACAAGTAAACATTATTAAAACAATTTAGACATTCACATTATGAAATATTCGTATGCATTTTGATAGAGGTAACGGATTTGTAAAATTCTAATAATTAGTAGCCCCTTTGTGCCTCATATTCACCTACATTCAAACTAAAAACTACTTCTACTTCCTTTTGCGGTTCCATTGCTGACAATGTTTCTTATTTCACATTTACAATAAATTACATTTGAGTCAAACCAGTAGATTCTGTTTAAGATTTTAGTGAAAAAGTCTCACCACAAAATGAATAATTCACAATAAACTAGTTATTTGAAGTAAAGTACCTCATAAATATTTTAATCTCTAAATTACAATAAATTCTTTAATTCTATAAATTCTTATTTTTTCCCCTTATCGGTGTCTTAATTCTGGATGACGTTCTTACATAAACAACTGGAAGTTACTTTACCCTACTTACAATTAAAGTAGTAGAAGTCTGAAAATCTGAGAAATCAGCACAGTGCTTCAAAAAATATACAGAGTGTCCAGGATTTTAAATTATCCAAAAGTTAGAGCTTATTATTACGGAATTACCCATCAGAATCTAATTAACTGTTGAGCCATGAATTAGAAACCCGTCCGAGACTCGTTCGGTCTAGTCCGATCGGTCACAAGTGTGAGCATTATTTCGCAATCGCAGACGATAAATTTGTTAGACTGACTTCATAAATAAAGATGTGGATGCCACAGCAAAGAGTGCAGTGAGTACTTTGGTTAACGGAATTTAAATCAGTCACACGTGTTCACCGACCTGTTCGAAAAGAATTGAATGTCGTTACGGACTTGCCTAATAGATTTACCAGGACTCCTGCAAAATGAGTCACGAAACTTAAGAATACTTGCCATTTTGAGATACATACCAAAGTTCCCGTCTCCTTTACAGTTCTTTCCCACTAGTGGATAGATTTTGAGGTTGGACAGTCGACATTCGAACACGTCGCTGTATTCACGTGACTGATTTAAATTCTGTTAATCAAAGTACGCATTGCACTTTTTGCTTTGGCGTTCACATCTTTACTATTGAAGTCAGTGTAACAAGTTTATCGTCTGCGATTGCCGAAAAATGCGTGCACGTGCGACCGATTAAACTACACCCAAAAAATCTCGAAAGGGTTCCCAATTCAATTATGGACACTGTTTTGCATTCCAATGGGCATTTCCGTAATAATAAGCCATAACTTTTGGATACTTTAATGCCGGACACCCTATTTCCTCTTCAATTAATTTGCATACGTCAAGCACATGATACCACTGTCAAAAAAAAAATCAAATGATTCACAATAATTCCAATTCCTTACATATAACGTTTATAGATATGTTTGATATATGATGTTAATGTAACATAAGAAGTTATTTTTAAAAGAAATACATGCCTAAGAGATCAAATTACGTAAAATACGTTACTGATAAAAAATCATTTGAAATAATGAGAAAAAAGAAAGGAAAAAATATTTAAGATATAGAACTGTAAAAATGTTGCACCTTTTTGCGTTGAAAATAGTAAGAGACGAGGGGTCACAACGGTACTTAATAAACAATTGCTTAAATGAAAAGAAAGTGTTTTGTCCCAAAAGAGGTATCCGTCTTTGGTTATGTTAGCCGCTCTTAAGAAAGATTGAGGAATGCCGAAGCAATCCATTACTTCTTTCTCCCTCAAAAAAAGAAATAAGATACAGTTTGAATAAGTAATAGTTTTTGTTTTTGTTTTATACTTTAAACACTAGAATAGATAACAAGTTCTTTGCTGAAAATACAGTCTATTACTTTGGGGAAGATTCTTTGGAAAGGTGTTTCATTTATTTTTCCTTAAAAATGCATTCTTTTTTAGTACTAAATAACAAAACAGAGGAGCATTTAAAAGAAAAACTGTTTGGTTACCTCTTTCTTGCTTGTTTTAAAACTATAGCTTTTTTTGAAAACTGCGTTTCTATTTCTTCATTCAAACTGTATATTTTTTTGTAAACACTTTTTTAGGTAATATCTAACTCCATTAGAGAAAAACGTTCACTTACTTGGAAATATTACGTATAAAAAAATTGCATTTGAGATAGTAGCTGTCACAATAGGCATTTATCGTTCTTACTAGTAAACATTTGTTATCCACATTTCGTGCTAAGATATAAATATGAGTAATATTTTAATTTTAAAATCTTTTTTATGAATGTGTAATAACTAAACTTTTCTTTTTTCATGTTCAAATTATTTTATCGAAATGAGAAACCTAGATCCTGCAAGACATTTATAATTGGAAAAAAAGAGATTTGATGTAATAATTTCAAAAGTAAATAAATACTTAACAACATTATAAATTATTGCAAATCACAATACTAAACATTTCTTCTTTCACTGAAAATTATAATTTTCTTTTTTAATTTTACTTTTTTTCTTATCATTTTTTTTTTATTTCTAGTGGCAGATTATGAACAGTCATGGCAAGTATAAGAAAACAAAAAAACAAAATACAAAAACAAAGAAAAAAGCTGAAACAGAGTTCATCAATCTAACACATCTCTAGCCTCCCAGAAACGCTCGGCGAGAAACGTCTTTTGCAAAAGGGCACGTCTTGTATAAGTTACTTGCGGAGTCCATGGTCTCTCAAGAGCTTCACAGAGTGCATATCGGGGAAGGAACAAATTTGGATTCATATAGATGATTTATCAGGCAGGCATGTCCGGTGGCTAGGCGGAATTCAGCAACCACTCTACGCTTGGGGTCATTATGCAAATTCAGAGTAGCATTCCTCCAAGTCTTGAGAAGCACGGTTGTAGAGTTCTTCCTGAGCATGGGCTTTCATTGGTTCTTTAATAAGATTTTTAATGGAATAGAATGATATAGCATGAGAAAATTTCTATATGACAAGAACACCCTTTTTAGTCAGGAAGTCAGATTCATCTCGCTACATGGAACTTCACGGTGAGCAGGAACCCACTGAAGGACTATAGTTTTCCCAAGTGATGCCATGCTTGTAAGACCTTGACGAAAATCCAACACGTCCTGTGTTATGGGATTGTTATCAGAAACATAACCAGCAAGAGCAGATCTGGAATCACTCAGGATAACAGCTCGTGTAATTTTTTCCAAGTGGAACTGCAGTTGTGACACATCTGTGCGAATCACAGCAATCTCACCGTATAAAGTAGTACCTCGACCCACAGGGGTATGGAAAGAAAAAAAAATTGTAGAAAACTCCGGCACCTGAATTAGGGCTATCATACAGGAGGACTCCATCGTTAAGGATCAGTAGCCGCTCTGGTTCATAATAAAGAATATTTAATACTTCGAGATTGAGGGCTCTCAAAAAAGAGGGGTCTCTGTGTTACTTTTTGTTACCTTTTGACCCAGGTCAAGATTAATCCAGAAAAGTTTCAATTTAATTGGATTTTATCAATCTTATATGAAGCAGTGCATAACACTGAAGAAAAATATTTTGTAAAAAACAAATGTTAATAAAAAATATTAATTTTCAGTTGAAAAAGTTCTTATGCTAGTAGCTATTGTAACATTATTAAGAGGTCTTTAAAAGTGAACAAAATATATTCCAAAAAAGTGATGTATAAATTAATGATTAACTCTACCTAATAAAAAATAATATTATACATATCAAAATATATTATTTAAGAAATCAACCACAATCCAAATTAACTAATTCTATACGATTTTGTTAATTCAAGTGTCAATTTTATTTATTGACTGCGGATGAAAATTAAGTCTTTGTTGCTAAGAACCTTTATATATCTGTAGAGTTGAGTTATTTTATGCTATGTAATATCAGAATGAAATGTATGTTAATTTAGTAGAATTTAAGAAATATAAAGGACTAATTTAAGGAAACATAAATGAATGTGTGGTTCATTTTTAAAAGAAGTTAATTTTGAAGTGATAACTTCAATCAGCGCGTTTTTCTAGAGAGTGTACTTAAATAAACGTCACGTTCAGGTTTGTAACGCTCATTTGGCTTTTTTTTTGTCTTTAGTCGGAAATCCCTTCTTGTCCACCCCTTCTCCAAGATTGTCTCTATTTGGTCCACATGACCAAAAGAGGGATATTTTCCCCGAATTTTGATTAAGTACTCAGTCTTCTTTCCTGTACACTTACTTAATTAGTTAATCTTACCACATGTATTTTTTTTTATTACTCAAGATATATCAGTAAGAATAACTATTAAGGAAGATACGATATTTATATTTATGTATAAATTCATTCTTGTGTCATTGAATTTCTTTCTTTTTTATTTTTGAGGGCAAGATATAATAAATTGCCGCATTTTACCAACATACCTAATTATGTATAAATTTAAGATATTTTGTTTCATAAGAGAAATTTGTGTTTAATTGTGAAATTAGTGTTTTGTTTATCCAGTCAAATCTTAATTATCTTTAAAATATTAAAGAATTTATTAATAACTTAACCTAAAGCCGCAGACATTTTATAATAATGCATCGTTATTGTTGTGTGCCCTACTAGTCATCTAATAAACTTGGCAGCCATACGTTTCGGTATTTTGTTCCCAAAAGTTGAACAGTGGATGCAAACTTCTCTCTCAATCCTAGGAAATTTAAAAATAAATCAGATGATATTTCAATAGAAGAGTATCCAGTTTTAAAGTGCATAGCAGGCTATTGGGTTCACAATATAAAATTCGAATGATACGATTACAACTGTAGATTTGTTGTAGATAAAAAAATCAACGGACATGAGTCCTTGGTCAAGCATGAGAGTCATTAAGGCCAATAGCTGTGATACTCGTTCACATCATGATACCCGTATATCGATCTCATCCCAGAATATTTTCACAAATGTAAGCAATACCAGCTTCTCGCTATTTCAGTTCATATCTACAGTAAGACGATAGACTAAATCTACTCTCACCTGACAAGATAATTGTAGAGCAGTTATCGTCAGTCCAATTGAGATGTAAATAGCGCGAAAAAATGGAACACACACAACAGTTCTTCTAGCATGTAATCCACTAGCTTTCAAACGCCTTTCAACTCTTTATTGGTTTATTTGAGATTTTGTAAGACATGAAGTTGATTTTCCACTTGAACTTCTGCGCTGTGTTGGTTTATTTTTACTGAAATAACGATACACCGATGCTCAGCAAGTGCCGTAGTCCTACAGCATCCTCCCCTTCCCCATGCATGCGACATCCTCTTCTCACACATTTCGATGAAATACTGCTCATAAACTTGGAGCGTTATTGTGTGGGGACGCCAAACTCATGGGCAAAATCTGCCGTTTGGCTTAATCACAACTTTTCAATTATTCTTCCACGAGTGAAATAATCTAAATGATGCCTGGAAGACATGTGACATCTCTCACGTTCTTCTTTTAACATAACTCCTACGTTCTTTGACGGCCACGATTAATGGCAAATCTTTTCCAACCCAATTCTAAGAGGAAAAACGAAGCAACAATGCAAATAAGATATCCTTTAAAAGGATAGAAAATTTAGTGAGAGGGGATGGCAATCTTAGAGAAAGCTTAGTGTGGAGCAGTTCGGAACAAGTGTTTAGACGGCCTACTCACAAGATAGACGGAAACGCCCACCCTCGATAATAATATTTATAAGGAGGAGCAATTGTACACGAGTACATCTATCTGCCTACAAGTATCAGAATCTATGAGTCTTCAACCAAGGTAGGAGGATTATATTCTAAACGATAATATAATATAGAAAGCGAGATTAGTCAGATAACTAATTATATTTTGGATAAGTGATCTAGTTGTGCGATCTGACTTAAATAATCGGCATACTTTGGTTTATTCTCACTTAATATAAGTTTGTTCATTATATATAAGTAATTTAAGTTAAATTCTTAATAAAAGTTGTATTAAGAATTATAGAATGTCTCATCCTTCGATAATCCCACACCTCTAACTTACGCAGACCCACCACGTCATAGCTATCGACTGATGGCTATGTCACAGACAAGTTCCCAATTTCAGTGTTAATAATTTCACTTTTTCTCTTTTCAGTTTCATATCCGTCTAGAACTCATTGCATGATCAATTTCCCTGAAATATATTACTTCTATCACGCCTCACATGTGCAAAAATGAGAAATTTTATAAGTTCAACAAAACATAGTAAATTAAGCATTAATTCTGTTGGGATTTTATTTCCAATTGCAATCGTTTGAAATAATAACTGCCCTTATAATCTCATAAGGTGTATATAATGTAGCGTTTTAAAAACTATTTTATTTATATTAATACAACTTATTATGCTTTTTTTTTCACGCTTTCGAAATAATGGTCTTTACTTGGAAATTATTGCATTCTTGTCAATGAGCTCTATCAAAGTAATTAAAAATATGTTGAATCTAGTTGTCAATGCAATTATATGCTGCATTAAATTTCCTGTTATTGCTTAAAAAACGAAACATTTTAACAAAATCTTATTCTATCAATTATATATATAAGCATACGTTTTTGTAACTATATTTATTCTAAAACATTGAATTAGAAAGATTCGTTTTATCTCAAGTTAAATGGTGTGAAAATATGGCATTTATGTTTTATGTTAAAATGCGGAAAGTTCTCATTAAGTACGCATGCAATTCTTTGTAGCAAACTCTGATATAGCCCTATCTTACTTTAATAATCCCTTTGTCGATCTTCCTTGAAGGTATCTTTAACCTAAGGTCAAGGAATAGTATAAAAGAAAAAAAATTGTATGTACAGATCAAATAGGCTCTCTATTTAGGAACAAATAAGGAAAGAAATGTGGCGAAGCAGAAAAAAAAGGATACACTCTGGCTTCAGGGAAAGACCTTTGTACTGCTTAGAAGGAGAGAAAAAAAGGAGAAAAGCTAATGGAACGCGAAGTAGAACATTTTGAACCTTATATGTTCATGTAAACACTGTAATAGGATACTTTTTAGAAAAGTTTTTGGAACTGTTGGTAAAAAGAGCTGAAAACTCAGGAAGGTATATTAATCATATTTACTCTAGTGTGAAACATATAGGGCGAAGCAACTTCGACATAAAGTGTAATATATGTCTTGATACTTCGATCATAGAGAATATGTAACATTTTTTTTCTGAATAAATTGTGTGTACAAATGGTTTCAATATTTCCCGTCGACAGAATGTTATTCATTTCTTTTATTTACACAGGAAGAGAATCATTACAAATTAATCAGAAATATTGGAATGATGACAATTTTGTTAGTTTGTAAAATGTGCGTGAGCATATTTCCTTTTTAACAGTATAAATCTCAGGGTTAAAGAATTAAGGAATACAAGCAATTTTTTTTTTTCATTTTTGAATTAAATAAATGAAAAATGGGTTACAAAAGATGACATTACTCCAAAAATACAAAATCAATTTGTTCAAGTAGTAAGAAAGTTATATCTTTTGTGATATAATACATTTTGCTCAGGTTTGATTTAAAATAAATACTAATTGTGTATTAAATACTAACCTCATGTCAGTGCTTCTCAAACTTTCAATTCTTGAGACCCAATTTTCAATCATAACTTTCATCGCGCTCCCCTCTACAATAACAATGTATTGAATGCAATAAAAATGCCCTTTGACGTTATGACTGCAATACGAATTTAATTATAAACCATAAAAAGTATCAAAATAAGTATTGAATTTGTATAAGACAAGCTCATGAAAGGCACTACTATTCAGGAAACTTATATTTAAAGTGTATTGATAAATTGATTATTAAAAACATTGTGCAATACTGATATACTTAAAAGTATATTTATTCAGTGTAAATGTTATATAATTGTTATTAGTTTATAATGTATTTTAATTTGCTTCCTTTCAGTAAATTAATACTTCAGTAAATTGCTACTTGTCAATATGCTCGTGCCCCCACAAAAAGGATATCATGAACCTCCCCTTCCGAATCATGCCCCACAGTTTGAGGAACGCTGTCTTATAAGAACATTCCTTTTAAAAGAAAATTATTTTAATGTCTGAGATTAAATGAAAATAAAGCTTTTATTTAAAGTAAAGTTTAATGTTTCTTAAGATATTAATTGGAGGAAAATGGTGATTAAAACGCTAATTACCATTTTTAAAGTAATGATAAAAATGACAAATTCAACATTTTATGGAATTGTGTGATGCGGCTGATTTTGTTCGATTTCAAAACAAATATTTTAAATTATCTTTTTTTGCAAAAAGAGAAAGAGAGTGAGAGCTATTAGCCATCGAAGATACCAAGCAAATATTTTTTATAATATAAGTGGGAAAAATACACTATATAGCTGTGAGAATGACAGCAATAACATTTTCTTTAATGGAATTATATAACATGTCGCATTATTTAATTTTCCTTAGAAGACAAAAGTCCAAGTAAGAGGAATACATTTTGCTACCTTTGATGCTTGATTTAAATATAATTATTTATTGGTATCGCAGAATTTAGGTAATCTGTATTACAATAAAAGTATAACGTCGTATCTAAATTAATCCCGTAATACTATTCAAAATGATGGTTTTTGCAGGGGTAGAATAGCTCCGATATTAAGTCAAGATTTTCCTACTATAACATTCATGATGCTGGGGAATTTGATATTAAAATATTTGTGTCTGAAAGGAAACAAATAGCAGATTAGAGTGAGAGACGTGTTTTCGGACTCAATCAAATATCCTATGCATTTCTTTGGCGTTCTCCATTGGGTAGTTTCTTGCAAAGGAAAATTGCTATTATAACTTTATACTGAAAAGTAGAGGGCGTGGCAATCCTTGGATCACTAATCTCAAGTCTTTCGACAATACTTTTACTTGTTTGAAACTAAATGGACCCGACGTTTGACGTCAAGAACTACTTCATTTTCCTGGATGAAGTAGTATCACTTGGCAAGAAAATCTCTTCAGCAATTAAGCACCGAAGAGTTTATAAAAGAGAACTGTATTTTCGCATGCTATATGTTTGCGATTCACTAAGTATTTACTCTAGAAGAGCAGGATTAAAGTAGAGTCAGAAAAATTCCAGTTGGACTGTTTGTGATTGGTGCGATATCCATTTCTTAGACGAATTGATGTTTTCCCCACAATCAGGTGATGAACGTGCAAGATCTTGAAAGAACTGTTCAAATAAAATCAAGAAAATCCCCATAAAATTTATATTAAGATCAGAATTCGTCACATGATGTGAGTTTATTTTAAATATGTTGTCAGTTTTAGCTAATTTGTTTTGAGAAAAATACTTTTTTTTTCGTTTGAAACATTAGTTTCTTTAAGGATTAAATATAAAGTAAAAAAGGAAACTTAATTATAACAAAGACAATCTCTTTCTAAAAATCGTTTAAGTTCATTGCATTCCATCAACCCACAATTGATCTGATGAACTGATCCAAAATTAAGTGTAATGGCCTTTTTAAATTCTATCTCAATGCATTTCAAAAGTTCAATATATTTTCCATTCAAAATTTATAGTTAATAATCCATGGAACTAGAGAATTATTAATTCATTTCAACAATAATTACTTTATTCTCAAGTTAAATGTTTTCATAACGTTAACAATGTATGACGAGTTTAAGGACGCTGATAAAAATAATCATTTTGATTCGAAACTTGTATAATCAGAGTAATATCAAATACATCATGTGCGTTTTCACAAGATGAATTTATCTGCAATATAGACTGCTAATTTTCTGACATTCACAAATGCTATATAACAGTGTAACACAGTCTCTATGTTGAATTAAAAAGCAAACTTTTTTTCTTTTGTAATTTTATGTACAATTTCAGAAGGATCTTAATAATGATGGTGATCATGGAATTTCCAAATGGCAAGTAAATACCGCATTTATTATTAAAATATTTCCAAATACCCGTTGAAACACAGCCATCACTTTTAATCATAAAATAAAATCTCCTGATGCCTTCATCTATTAAAGAAAATGATTATTCAGAAATTTAAAAGAAAATAATCGTGATTCGTCAATGTACCAACTGAGAGACACAATTCATACATGTGTAAAACAAATTTATTAGGAAATCATATATTGTTTTTTCATTCTCTTCCATATATTTTAATTAAATTATTAAATATAATATTTTAATTAAAGTATTCAATTATTACCACATTTATAACAAAAATTTCTATATTTTCTCACTCATAGAACAAATGTTATTTTGTAACAACTTTAATTCTGGAATGAACGACAAATAACATTCATTTACAATAAATAATAAATAAATAAATTCAAAAATCGTGTTAGGATTGTATGTATTTTTTCTTTATCTGCATATACACATCAATTCCCAGATTGTTTGTTTACGTGAGAGGGGAAGACGGAGTAAAAATGAATACACCCCATTTACTTTAATTGGATTTATATTACAATACACATTATATTGGATAAAAATGTCCATGTGAAATTGAATGGTTTCAACAGATTCCAACCCATGCTCTTCAATTTATTATCTCGCAGTCGGAATGACAAATGTTTCCGGTCACGTTTCTGAATGCTTGTTAAGATGTTTGTCTCGATTTTTGTCGAAATCATCACTAAAACTGACTGCTTTTTCCATTAAATAAGTTTCTATTGAATTCAAACTTTTCTTTATAGTTGTGCGGTGGTTGGAAATGTATAAGAAAACTCATTTATAAGAATTATGTAAAATCTGCTATCTTCTTCTAGGCTGTGGAATTTGCTTAGAATGTTCTCAGAAGAGAATTATGTTATTATAAGTTCAACTTTTTTTTTTTTTTTTTTTTTTTGTTCATGTAATTTAACAGATATTATTCATTTTAAATTTGAGAGGTCTGAAAATGTTACTTTGAGTATTTATTTATCTTAATATTTAAAGATAATTATTGCACGTTTTAGAAACATTTCGATTCAGACGCTAAGATTAAAATTATTTATTTCAACTCTGAATTCTATAATGTAAACTTTTTTGATCTGTATAATTACACATAGATAATAATTAACTTAAAAAAGGAGGGCAATTAACATACTTCTATTTTTAGTAATATAGTAATTAATTATGTACAAAGTATTAATGATTTGGTTTCAGAAGAATCAGAAAAAATATTATAAATTCAATAAATTTCATAAATATTGCTTACAATGTGAATATCCAAATAGCTTTATAATCAAATATGTTTATAAAAATAGAAGAAAATATAAATATATATATTACTATATTTTTCATGAATGTGTTTTCAATTTATCTCTATTAGTTGCTATTACTATAGTTATTTTTGCTATTTATTACTACAGAGTCATATAGATCAGTGTTCCCCAATCTTTTTATCACTGCAGACCGGTCAATTTTGGATAATTTTAACGCGACCTGCTGAGGGAGGAGGGCGTTGGTTGTTTATATTTTAGACTTTTTTGATTTAATAATTTTAATTTAATTGTAATTAATCGTGACTTCAGAGTAAAATATAGCTACACCAAAAAGTTAATATAAAGTGATTTAACAAGTAATGTCAAATGATTTTCTTAAAAGGAGTTCAAACTCTAGAAAATATACCGCATTAAATCAAACGGAAATAATTTAATGTTTCTTGTGCGGACTAGCAGTGTTTGATCCAAGGACCGGGGGTTGGAGACTACTGATATAGATAGCGCTATAGTTAAATTGAGAGTTATGTAGGCACACTTAACACATAGTAATTCTACTATGTAGATTAGTGTTCATGACACGCATTACTTTAAATTTTTCTTTTATAGAAAACAAAGAATTTTGGTAAGTTATGATTTTAATGTGGAATTAATGTTTGTTTTATCATGTTGCATTGTATAATTTTTAATAGTCATTTATTTTAGTTTATTTGTTTGAAATAGTTCTAATAGTTTACAGTGTTATTATTAGGCATAACTTCATTTTTCTATTTAAATTTTTTTTCCACTTTTATTGCACTATTATGTCAAAACTGTTTGCTATAGGGGAAGGTTGGCCTTCTTATAAGGCAAGCTTAACCATATTTCACTGTCCTAAATCAGTGGCAGCTCTGGAAAACATAATAGCTTCTCATTTTGGTCAATCGAATTTTTATATGTTTATTTATGTTTTAGAGGGTTTTTATTGGTTATCAAATCCCTTTTCATCCATTCATTGCTTTGTAGAATTTGTATTGTCTATAATTATATATATATTCTTTAATTTATTATTCGTTGTGTCTATTTTATTACTTTATGATAATCTTTATTTCTTTATTCACTCTCGGTATGAAAAAAATAAGTTTTGTACAGAGTATCACACTTTTATAAAATTAATTTTCACTATGAATGCAATTTAGACAACAGTGTTTAATTCTTGATAATCCCCACAAAAGGTAATTTTACAAGCATCTTCCTTATCTTGCAGGGTAATTCCAGCTGTTGAACAGGACGTAATTAATTATTTTCTTTGGCTCGGTGCCAACGATAATTTTTGTACCAATTTACTTTTATTCAATCGATTACTGTATGTTACTTTATCGTCCGATTTTCTGTTTGTGACACCAGAAGTTTTCTGTATGGCACGTGTTTTTTTAATAAAATAATGGAAGAACAATTTGCTCTTTCTGCTTCGAATTGAGCAACACAGACCTAGAATAAGGAAAAATATTACAACTGCATCAATGAATTCACTAACTCTAAGTCAAGAGAGTGTCAAGTACTTTTCCCAAACAGATAGATTTTCTTGGGAACTAGCATATTTGTGAGATATATTTTTCAATTTAAATATCTTGAGTCTGTCTCTGCAGGGCAGTAATATGCATATTTTGAAACTTGTAAAAAATATTTTAGTGCTTAAGAAATAGTTGCTATAGTGAATAAGAAAATTAAAAGGCGGTGGTTCTCAAAAATGTTTTTCCAAACTGTAGCAATCCTGAGATTCTAATTAAAAAAAAAAAACGTTGTTCTACAGGTATTGCTGTTTCTTTTCACGGAACTTCTTTATAAGCTCACTGTCTGGCTCGCAAATTGCTTTGCCCAAGTTAACGAAAAGAAATGTATGTGGATCCAGAACCTTTTCCTTCTCGAGCTCCCCCACTCTGTCCCAACTTTACTTAGCGAAACGAAGAGAGTTTCATTGAGCTGTCTTGCGTAAACAGACTGAAAACAAGATTTCCTTTCTGAGATTTAATGGAGTTGGGGATTTCAATCAAAATTAAGCATCTCACTTTAAACTTAAAAACTTTTAGAATCATTATTCCCTTTGCGACAACTTATACCACTGAAGTTGAACTTTCAGCTGTCACTTCAAAAAAGTTCAAATATCGTTCAAAAATCAATTTAAAGCAAGAAATTAGAGAAATTGTGTTAAGTCTTCAACCGCTATTTGAAAAATTGTCTCAGGAATTCGTAAGTTCATCCGTCACATTAAGTTTCTATCTCGCCTCTGAAGTTCATATTTATTTACTTATTGTGATTGATTTTTTTTCTTGCCAATTAAAATTAACTTTTGCTAAAAACTGCCATTTTCCTTTATGATTCGGATTAATGCTACAGTAGATAGATATTGCAAATTTGACTCCAAGAAAAAATAAAACTGTAAGTGCATCGCGTACTAAAAATTTACACACAAAAAATTACTTACATCGTACTATCGAGTGTAGAGCATCTACCGATAAAACAGTATTGTTTCAGAATGCAGTTTATTTTTAAAGTAGTTTTTGTTGTAAAACTTCCCAATATAGAACGTATGCTACTGTAAAATATAAAAGCAATACCTTTTGAATCTATTCTAAGATAAGTTTTGTTATATATCATGTTAAAATTGCATTGAAATCTTTCTTTAATGCCTATTACGTAAAAAGTGTTTCTCATTTTATTTGAAAATTTATTTCTGACTATTTATCATGCAAACAGAAGGGAACAAATATATTTTAAAATGTCAAAGATTCAGTAATTCAAAAAAATAATATTTCTTTGAGAAAATAATAAAATTTGCTACTTTTTCCTCATCGAATCGTTCAACCTTTATTTGAAGGAGACTTTTCAGGGATTTGAATTGGAAGAAAGATTCTTACTACTTGACTGCCCAAATCTCAGATATTGGAATTCCTTTACAGAAGTTTTTGTCAGACTTAAGTGTTGGAAAAATTCTAGATTTAGAGATTTAAAGATACATATCACAAATTTTCAGTAAAACTGAAGTAGTGGTAAAGCAAATAAGTTAAAGTATGTTTACCATTTTTAATTATTTAATAAATAAATTGTCAAATACTGTACAAATGTCTGATGTGTTTTTACCGGTGAAAGATAAATATTTATAATCCATTCTAAAATAAATATTATTGTTATTCTAGTTAAAGAAATAAAATTTTAGCTTGTTCTTACGTATGTAAATTAAGAAAATAGATTTCCAATATAAGAAAAAGTTTTTGTCTAAATTTTTCTTATGAATAATAAAATAATTTTTAAGTAACGGAAGATGGAAAAAATTACCTGTATAGGCACTGTTTAATCATGCATAATTTTCCATACTTGAGATATATTAAAAATGTAGAAAACATGTATCAAGTACTGCGTAAACGTGAATTTATTTCGAATACTAAATGTATTAGTCATTAAGCTATATGCCATATGATAAGTTTAATTAATATGTTTAGGAAGAATATTTAATGAAAATTAGAACATAAATTTGATAAATGAAACGATTTAAATTTAATAGAGTTTATTTATGTAATTAGTGCTGATTAATAATTGTGAGTTAATACACGATCAATTTATTGAAATTATTTCATATATATATATATATATATATATATATATATATATATATATATATATATGTAAGTGTGTGTGTGTAAAATTTCGATTTAAAGCATTTTTACATTAAAATATTACTTCTAGTTTTTGCAGTCATGGAAACGAGAAGACACTAGGCTTGGTATTAATAGATGTACATTTATTTTCCACAAATATAAAACGACGCCTTGAAGTACCGTAAAAAATACACAAAGACAACCATATGTGAACATCTAGGACATTTCACAAAAGCAATTTTGTTCACTTCAGATATCTCAAACCTTAATAATTTTGGTCA